>JAHZNC010001006.1:0-12462 GCA_027744095.1 Zhuqinia jingwanae
TTCGTATCATTAGCATTGATTGTATATGAAGTCGTACAGAATCGTAAAAATCTTTGCTTTATGTTGGGTTAACTTAATTGCGCAGTTAATTGCCTGGATGGAACCTTTCTACTGGGCCTGAGATCAAATAATGCAAAATGCAAGTCCGTTTTTACTTCTTGATTGCCGAGCATTTGCAAAGTTCATATTGTTGCATGCATAGGTCACCTTAACTTAACTGTAATAAAAATGTTAATTTCACAGAATGAGCTCCAATTAAATGTACATGCTATTAGTTAGACAGTTTTACGCCAAGAATTATCGTCCCTTTATTGCAACATCTTGGAGTTGCCAGAAAATGCTCCTTACCATTTAGTGCAAGGAATGCTATCCGATGATGCCAGTGAATTATAAAGCATCAATTATGTACTTTCACGTGAAAGTAATTCTGCGACTAATGTACTTTCCTTTAACTGCTACTGTCAAGTCATGTTTCCATTTTCAGATATAGCTTTCACTTGAACTTGTGCACGCTAAAATATAACAACTAAAAACCGGCCGAGGTAAACTTTTTATGTTTTGGTTATGATGACTTGCATCTGATTGTTAACATCTATTCAGCCACAAATGGACAAATAAACAGAAGAAACGGAGAAAGTGACACCGTAGCGTTTTCAGGCGGACCGCAGCTTTATTGTGTGGTCTCTCGCAAGAGAAACTTTGATTAGTGTGCAAGTAAACCAATGAAAGCACATTTGTCGTAAAATCTCGGAATTTATGATCATGACAGATTAGGTGAATTTATTTATTTAATGCATGAAATTATTGTAAATAAAATATTTCGTCCATGGGGATATCCGAGGGTATTGTACCGAGGATGCTGGCGACGTTGACGTTTATACTTATAATTTTGTCTCTGTTTTAAAATTGCACGTCTCCAAATAAAGTTTATAGGTATATTTAATGCATGTCAAATTCTTTCTCCCCATAATTCATAATCATGGGTATGAAGAAAATAAATAAATCAAAAAGCTTTACCTGATTTTTATTTTCCTGTTTTAGGGTGAAGCATTTTGTGAAATGAGCGTACACAACCTGGAAACTGTACTTCTTTGGTAACTTACTACTTTCTTACTTTGCAGTGGAGCCTTTTGTAATTATGCAGTAGTCATGTTCACAAGTTAAATGTTAACTTAGTAAAACAAAAACCAACAAAACGTTTCCAGTTTTTTGTAGAAGAGCCCTCATATATGGCCCTACTAGTCTTAAAAACCTGATACCTGCGACTTGTGCAAAGGCAAGGTGTCATATGCCAAGCATAAAAGATGTCAACTCCAGAAGACGAATGCCCTAGTCGCCCTCGTAGCGATGAAAGCTCCGACAGTAGTGCCACAACAATTGCTATTCAGGGTTCCAACTCGGGTGAAATGGAGAAAGTGGATAATCCGTTGTATGATGAAGATGATGAAAGTGAAATTTTTGCGAGAAACTTGAATGGCATCATTTTACAGGTAAAGGAAGTCAATACTTATTTGTATTAGTATCTTCTTCTTTTAAATCATGTGTGAATGTCGAGTGGAACATAACGTCGAAAATTTGTGTGCAGTATCTGGAGTCCTGTGGATTGACCGAAACTTATACCACTTTTTATGATGAGTGTAAATCTTCAGGAATGTTAATTCCAAATCAATATACTGCCGAGATCGAAAAGGGAATAAGTTTGCAGGATGTAGAAGCCTTACTGATGCATTTTGATCAAGAAAATGGGGAAGCATTGTTAGAAGTATAAAACAATTAAAATTTTATTTTCATATAATATGTAACTTGATTGAATTGAAAGAAAAGATTAAGGTATATGTATCTCTTTAAATCTTATATATATGCAGTTGTGGGAAGTTTTGATTGGTGTAGTGGACATTGGTCAAAATTACAAGGAAGTGGACAAAATAACTTTTTATATTCAAGTTTACATTGCATTGATTCCATTTAGACAAAAAATGTCTGAAGGGAGAAAGAACAGTTCCATGAAAAAGCTTAGAGAATATTTCGAGACAAAAAGTGAAGCATGTACCATAGACAATGAAATGTCGTCTTTATTTGCTCTGCCATTTGTTTCAGACCCAGAAACACATCCTGTCTTTGGGAAACTTTTTCAGGTACCCAAGCACATTTCTCATAATTTGCATTGCCATCCAGTTTCATAATTGTATCCTGTAATACTATGTTATATTATATTTAATATAATATATAATCATGTGTCCTTCATTTATATTAAAGAATAGGTCGCATGGGTAAAAATGTTGAGGTCGCGAATTAAAAACCTGGCCAGAGCGCTCTGCTCTCCCAACAAGTTGATTACAAGAGACCACACGGATTTGGCTAAAATGTTCCAAACTTGCTTTAGTGCTCTACCACACGAGATTGAATCCACCGATGGAAGAAAGATTTGTATCTTATCTAATGCAGAGCCTGTTGAGTTTACATCTGGAGTTACGCTACTTCCAACTTCACGGCAAAATGAGGATGTAAATAAGGATGAATTTAGCACTTCCCAATTTTTCCAGAGAATGAATGATTTAATTTTGGAAAATGAGAGATATAAGAAGGAAGAGAGTAAATATGAGAAACAATGCGCACAGCTCCTCAGTAAGTATTAAATTCTGCGGTAGAGGTTCTACCTGCATGAAAAATAGTAGAAGAAGAAAAGAATTTAATGTTGGTACATGATGCAATTTTATCATGGTTTAATTTTAGATGTGTCCATTCTCCTGGCAAATAGTCTGGAAGAAGCCGCTCAGGGTAAGGAAGTTAATATGGAAAAACTCCGTCATGAGGTCAATGAATGCTTGCCACTTTCAATGAGAAGGGCAGTTCAACAAGCTAATATTCCAGTAAATCATTGAACTTGTCTATGACTTTAATATCTATTGTGTGTTTTCTAGCATGTAACAACCTATTACTTTTGAATTTTCTTTCTTAACACAAAGCGTGCTAAAATGTCAACTGAGGACACATCTTCCGACTCTGATGATGCCTCCAACACTGACCTTAAAGTACCTTCAAATGACGACAAAGACCCAGTCAAGAAAAGAAAAGACAAGAGGCGTGACGGGGAAAGCGGATTTTAATTAAATTATTCTTAAATAGTTATCATCTTCTGTCTTCTATAGAGAAAATTTATTGTTAACGCTTAATTTGCAGAAAATCATGCTAATAATAATTTAATGTCGGAAATGACGTATTTTTTAGCCAGGATATTGTCGTATGTACGAGTATTTATGCTTTCATTTTCATCCCTTTTATTTTTGGATCATCATCATCATAAGATACGTATATTTGTTATAATTATGATATAATACTTTACACAGATTAAATCTACATTTTTGATAATATGTGTAAATATTGCCGTTTATATTTATATTCCAGTAAATATATATTAAACTTAATTGATTAACTTACAACACACAATAAAGCCTTTTTCTTATACGAACCTACATATATATTTTCGGTATTAAATGTTACAATACATAATAGCTGCACTATGTAATATTATTCCATAAATAATATTCTACGAAGATTATGAAGAACACAACTAGGCTGCGATACGGATATGTAAACGATTTTGAGACACACAAAAATTATTTAAGATTTACAGAAGTTTTAGAAAGTAAACGTCCTGGAATTTTTTAATAATTTTTCGATTCCACATCAATCAAAAGATCAAAAGTGAATTATTGTTAATGCACGGATATAAAAAAAACAAGTTAAAAAATCGAATATCATAGTTTATAATAATAACAAATGATATATAATCTTATCTTACAAAATAAAATCGTGAAAACCGAGTACAAAAGTGAAAATTCAAGCTCACAGAGATATGGTCACAACGTTGAAAATGCTGCTCAAGTTTGTTTGACTATAAAATTAATTAGAAATAAAATATTTGTGCAGCACATAAACATTTACGCGTGCTGTTATTTTTCAAAGTTTTAAATAATATTTTGGAACAAACTAAATATTATGTATTATGAGAAAAATGTTGAAAATAACATCAAAATTAAAACTCTGATAATAACCGCAAAATATTTAACTGTTTTGATTAAGTTTTTAATAGCTGCAAATGGTTATTATGCGAAATAATATTGCACTATCATATATGTTAGATATAAATATTGTTTCCTGTTCATCATCGTATATTTTCATACATAAAATATTTTGTTTTGATCAAGGGGCGTCCCTTATAATTCATTTATAGTCAGTCAATTTCCTTTAATTTTTAATATCGTCACACAATGTTTTTTAATGAAAGCCAATTTCATTTTTTAATCTAATTCCACTGAGTTCTACGTTAAGTTCTGATAACATCACTTTTAGATAGGTAAGGGTACACAATATACAACTTACCCAAGGCCAATACCTTAAAAGGCTTCTTGAGGCATTCTGTTAATGCCTAGAAGAATATTACCATCAAATTATGTAAAAAAACTGACTGGAAAATGACTCCTATTTTGTCTCAATTTTTGATTGAGCAACTTGTACCGACCGTTATGCTGGTTGCTGGTTTTATATTTAAAAGATTACTACACGCTACTATCTAATATTATTTTGTGAAGCAACGAAGAATTGATAATGTAATACGCATTACGTACACTACATAAACGTGCGCTATTATAATCTAATATAATTTCTTCGACTATATATGCTAGTTTTAATTAGCCAAGAGTTGGGGGTTGTTGTGTTGGTGGCGGTAGCATGTGAGAGTGAAGATGAGCTGGATGAACCATAGGCATTTGCTGCATCAGGACACTTGATCCAGACTTTTTTGATCGATTTGATTCGGAATCTGAATCAATTGCTCTCATTTCCAGCGGTGCTGTAAACCCTGTGACTCCGTGGTTGTGATGATTATCTCTAACTAGATGTTGACGCTCTCTTCTTGACCCAGCAGTGTCATTACTGCTACCTCCTGAAACAGAAAAGGTTAAACATACAGAAACACTCGTGAATGGAAGAAATAATAATTACATGGAAAACAAAACATATTTAGGTCAAACTGAAATAATCATTGATAGTTGAAGATTACAATTTGTAGTTGAAGTGATTTATCATTATGTTCATGTCAAATGAACTGATTTATCTTTTATTTCTTTTAAGAGGATTTCTTGGATAAAAATAATGATGACTCATTCACTCAAACCCAATTCGCTATAACGGGAACAGGAAAGAAAATACTCAACATGACAACTGATTGACACTCACCAGATCCACTGTGTAAGCTTGGTTCTTGTGGATAACTGTAGGCATTGCTCTCATATCCTGCACTCATGTATGGCATTGGAGCGTAGATAGGGGTCTGGTTAATTGCACTAGAAGAATATGGATTTGTCCAGCAAGCTGGAGAGGTGATTGATGGCGGGGGCAATGGTCCAAGAACCTCTGAGACAGATACAGATTTGTTATCGTCATCTCTAATTTGAAGTCCTGCAAAGGACGAGACCACATCTCCAAACACATAATAACACTGCTCAGAAAAGGTAAGTTTATTGACACAATGGCGGATAAAGCCGGATTTTAGCATTTGGGATGCGTATTTCTTCGCGTCACGTCTTTCAGTGAAGCCATCAACATGACTCATCAGCCACTCCACCACGTCCGCTCCTGTAAAATGTGAAAATATAAGCACACTTATAAACAATAACTTTCAAACAGTGTGTCAATAATCACATCAATTATTTGTTAGCAGCTTTTATTTTCAAACTACTAAAAAAACTTGACATTACCAATGAAAGCGTTGGGGATAGTGATTTTCAACCAGTTACGATCTCTTATTTCGAGGCCCGAATCTGACTTTTGCATCTCCCGAACAATGACAGCCATTGGTGTGTTGGCTGTTAAGCGAAGCGGTACCTCCTCGACCGTTCCTGAACAAGTGAATACATTTTGTTTACATAATATGTCATCAGCTTCATTAATCATGTAAATCTTTCAATTTTTCATCGTCATTTCGCCTTACTTTCAGTTTCCGGTATGCTAGAAGTGATAGATGAGCTTGTTGATGTGAGTGTTGTCACAGAGGGTGGTCTTGGTGGAAATTCCCCAATAGCTGCTGTGGTATGCGCAACCCAGGCCCCAGGATCGATTGGTCGCACTGGTTCAGCTCTCGGTATGGTAAAGTATCCTTTCGGGTTGGGATCCCAGCATTTTGCCACAACGAGCTTGATGGCACCCGGTTTTTGAACAACGTCTCGCAAAACTCGTACCTGGTGATATTATATTAAAAATTAGCATGTTATCATGATGTGTCACAGTTTTGTTTATTATTGTGGTCATGCAAACGGCGTTGCTGCTGCTGCCGAGCTATTACTCTAGATATGCTACTGTGTTCTGTAAATTTTAGGAATCAAATTTATCCTTTTATTCGTCCTAGAATATGTACCAGGTCAACAACTCCATTTTGAACTTTTAACTTTAAATACCGGTTGTTGCCGTAATTCTGCTGGAAGCATCATCATCTGACTCAAAAAACGTGGTGGTTTCCAAATCTGAACTCATCATGGAGGGTTCATAATGGTTCCTATGTTTTCCATTCATTCCGTCGAAGCGACTGTATTTATCAATGATCCTGAGATTTGGATCTTTTCTTTGTCTTTGACCTGGATAGTTGAAGCCTGAGAAGTATAACAAATATATTTATATTTGCACCTTCACTTTTTGAGTTTCAATTTTGGCCTAGTTTTTGAATATATGAAATGTTACCTCTCCTAGAGCTAATGACTGATTCTGTTTCTGTACATGTTGTGGTATCATCGGGAAGAAGTTTATTAGGACCTCGACCGTTCCTTGGCCTATAAAAATTTGAAGCAAAGTTAAAAATTGTATTTTCATCCTCTTAACATTTTTCAAACCATACTTAGATATCTAGTGAAATCTATAAATTACCCTGGTCGAAGTTTGTCAAGTGTTCGACCCTCCCCCAGGGGAGCAATGCTATCGGCACAATGTGATTGAGAGTCAGAAGCATTACTGCCTTCTGATGAGACGAGCTAAATATTTAAAAAACAACCAAATTTTATATATACATAGGTATACATATGTATACGTGTAATATTAATATTAATATTATATATAATATGTTGTATGTGAGCAATTTCAGCAGCAATTTTAACTTACCCAAGACACAACTCGTCCATTGAAACATGGAAGATGTGCGTCATCATCAACAATTTCTTCTTTGACAACCCTATTGATTATCCACAAGACAAATTCAATTACACAAATATTCCATATTAATTGGTATTATATAAAACATGAACATGATAAGATACAATATTGTAGCTTAATGTAATTGTACCCAAAATCATCATCCATTGATTTGAAAAAGAACTTGTAGTTTGGCCTGTTGAGCACATTTTTAAAGTCTGCTAGTGTAACACGGTCTGGTGGCACAGGTATTTTGACCAGGTATGGGGTTTCCTCGTCATCGATGTGATAGATAATTTTCGTTTCCTCCATTGTCAAAATACGCTCATCAACTTTTGGCAATGCGTAGAAGAAAGGATCTTAGGTAGGTTTATTTGTATATATATATGTATATATTATTTCAGACGGAATAATAAACCATTCTGATAATTCCACTCCGTGGAATAAAATAATTATTTTATTTTATGAATTTTATGGCTTTTCGTTTTATGGAAGCATCAATTCACATGATAAGCTCTACAATTTGAATGAATAATTCATGTAGTTAGTACTTTGCAGTAATGACATAACTTTGTTGCACTTGGAATTTTCCTTCACTCACTTTCTCACTACATGACTTTTACAAGGTGACAGGAGTAACATAAATGCAAAAAGTCTCTTATTCATCACCTACACTTTCACGGAACAGGAAGTTTAGTAAAAACGACAAAAAAACAACAAATATTCGTGGAATCTCGGATGAAATGCACACATACAGTCCTAGAATTTTTCTTTATGTGAGTGGAAGACTTCATTGACCACACGACACCCGATCACTTTATATATTTTTGCACTTACGCAATATAAACTTGCATCAATCTCCCCTTCACCCTTGTACAGCTTCACGGTTTATAATAATAATTCTCTCGTATTTTGCACTTCCAAGAAATATAAGATATTATAGCTTCTCAGTGCACACAGCAATAATTATTATTATGTCCCTTAATTAGGTCTCGCTAAAATAGAAACTTGAAAAAATATAGTTTGGCTGGTGGTGAGTAGTGATGAAAAGCGATTCTTTAACAACTCTTTTTACACTTCTCTTTTACACATACTCACACACAATCTTAATCCAATACACATATTTTTTTTACAATAGTATAATATCTCTATATATAATCGTGTTTATAATGTAGGCATGCATTATTATTGTAGTAGGTCTGTAAATATGCTGTTAATACGTATATTTATTTACATACATGGACATACAGGGAAGTTGTTGATGATAATGATGAAAGAAAGGGGACGTAGAAAGATGTAGTAAACTCTTCTGCTGCCTGTGTGAAATATAATATTATGCATTCTCAATACTCACAGGGTCTTCTCATCTCACAGCAGCAGCAGTAGTAGAGAGAGATCTTGTCTTGTAGTAACAACCAACAAGATTCACATTAAAAATATATACCTAAGTGTCTGCCACAACAGGCCATTATATACCATACATATACATACACTCATATATGCATATCATAACAAAAACAGGCTCAAGGTGCATTTAGATAAGAAATGATAACAACAATACACCTCCTCATTCGTTTACACAAACTCACTATTCCTCATGATATTTCTTCTTTACCAGTTTTTATGTAGTTTAGTGCATTGTTATACTAATGGCAAGGTAAGTACGTGTTGTTGTTGCTATTCCGTTCTGACAAGAAGAAAAACCACAAGGCAGTCCGTTGTGTTATTATATGTTTTATGCTATATCCGTAGAAAGAGAGAGGAGAGAGATCCTTTTTGTAGTTTACCATCACGAATAAACCCCTTCCTACGCACCTACATGTATATTTCAAATTGATAATATACATACATACATCGTTTATGAACAAGATTGGTTTAAAAAAAGAAAACGAAAAGAGACCTGGCTCGGATAGAAAAGAGCTTGACAAAATTTTCAAACAGGAAAGGTACAAAGACGACGACGACGACGAAGAAGAAGGGTATCTTGAATGTAGAAAATACAGGTGGACAGATACACACGCAAGTTGTACAAGTGCATGCATTCATTTTAGACCACATCATCTTTATCTTGGTGCTTACTAAAAAGGAAGGAAGGTGTGTAATGCTACAGTATTACTATTTTACAATGCTCTAGTATGCAAGCATAAAACGTATTAAAGTTGCTAAAACGGGAAGGGAGGGTTGGATAAATAAGCTAAGGAAATACTTGAATTGGTTATTATATGCAGTTCAGCCACCACCACCGCTGTAACGTGTGGTACGTCATGTCCTCAAGAATAAATCCTTTTCTTAATATTTTTTAAAGGAAGAAGGAACAAGAACATGTTATGTGATACGTGTGTTGTCGAACGTAAAAAAAGCGAGTTTTTTAAAAATTGAATAAGCTAGTAAACTGACTTTATTCTCTAGTTGAAAACATACATTATTATTATTATGCTACTACCATACATATATATATGTACAAAGTACATAAGTTACTTTATGTACACCTTTTTAGTAGTAAAGGTTATGCATTTTTACTTTTTTTTACTGTCTTGTGAGACAGTTTATGTGTTATGTTCGGCTTAGCAATAGTATCCCTATAATAACAACACTAGCACTTTTTTTTTACTAGATGCAATATGCATTGCAACATGCGACTACTGGTTTGGTTTACTACACACGCACGTAAAAGTAAAGAAAAGGAGTGACGATATCTTGATATTATGATCATAATAATGTGATGGTGATGGGGTAGAAATGTCCCACACACTCACAAAACCTGCCATGTTCTGGTCATAAAATTCAAAGCCACAAAATAATGTGTACCCCATCCCAATGACTCTATCAACATGGTTTTACACGGCATACTCAAGAAATAACAGAGGAGGCCTAAATTTTATGGGTTTGCTCAAGTACACACACACACACACATATGTAACTTGTACCATACGTGCGTGAAGTACCATAATACAACATCAATTTTCATCTTGCATTGCATCTCTCTCTCTCTCTAGCTATAAGTATGGATATGGATTGGGTAAAAGGCTCTTTTCATGATGAATTTTGAGCCTATTCAATTTTCATGATTCGGATGGTTTCACCACGAAAACTACACTGAGAAGAAGGAAAGTAAACTTACAAGTTAAGGAAGACGAAGAAGGAGGAAACTAGCTTAGTATATACTCGGAAGTGTTCTCTTCTGCGTAATTCCATTTATTTTACCCAGATACATATTACTAGATATGTATGCTGTATCTGTATCACATCTTATTCAATATTTTCTTGTTAGACAGATTTTCAAAGAAAAGGAAAAAGCTATTGAGTAAATCCCCCAATAACATACATAAAGTTAAACTCACCCTCATATTCATATCTTGGTCGAATGCAGTTTAGCTGCTTCCCATCATATTCATATAGAAAGGTGAAAAAATAAATATTGCCATCATCACTGTGGCTGTATCTCTGTTTGTATTATTTGTATAGTCACTTGAGATAGTGTGCTTGCACTTGAATACCCTTCTTACATTTTTTTAATCAAAATAAGAACACACACACAGTCACATATATATAGGTAAACCATACTCACTCACGAGTCACAAGTATCACTGATCTTGGATCCAACATAGATGTGTACTACAATCAAGAGCAGACGAAAAAAGGAAGGGTGTTAGAATAGGAAGTCTTAGAAAGTCCACATGACGTATAAAAAGTGAATAAATTTTGTACCTATTATGGATATAATATATCAAAATATTATATGTAGCACACCAATATATAATTTTTCAATATCAAAAAAGAAGATGATACAAAATCATGAATAAAATCCACACAGAAAGGGAAGGGGTAGAAAATGATCGAAATAAGGTTGATTTATTCATGAAAAACAGGCTTCAATCCACTTCGACACATCCGAAACGAGTCATTTCGTCGTATTTCTTGCTTGCTTGCTTATTGTCATGTATTTTATACATCTATGCATAAAAAGTATCATACGTTGCAGTACATTTTTTTTCTTCATAGGAACACGACAAACAGAATTTCCTTTGCAATAATAAAATGTTGCATCTCTTCTTTAGAAGAAAAGAAAATGTGAATGTGTAACTTTGCTCAATCAAGCTATAAACATTCCTCTGCGATGTCATTTGCGTCACTTGATATGTATCAGATAAAAGTAATGATTTCCACATTCGCGAGTATGGTAAGGTAAGGTAATAGTGTGTGATTGTGTGAAGCTATATAAATGGGGGAACGTGAGAAAGTCTGTGAAGATAAAGTCATTGTAGAGAGCTTTGTACTTTTTTACTTTTTATTTTGTCGTGATGAGCACATTTTAGGTTTACAGATCGTTAATCTGACGATGACTGTTGCTTATGCACATGTTGATTCATTTATGTTTACACTCAATTAGTAAAAGAATGCGCGACCTGATAAGTACAGTTGTTGTTACACGTAAAAGTTGCATAAACTTCACCTCTTTCGCATGGCATCATGGGAATAAAAATGGTCTTTGTACAGAAAACGTTGATTGAAATGTTGCCGTTTATTGCCTATTGCGAATTTACTTCCTTATGTCCTCGCATTTTTTTGTGTTTGTCCATTCACACACCTACATAGCAAAATAGAGTGTGACCTCGCAAACCTCATGCCTTTTACCTTTCTAATAAATAAATAAAAACTGCGGCCACATAAATCAAAAGTGCAAAATGATGTTAATTAACCCTATCACCACAATTNGCCACATAAATCAAAAGTGCAAAATGATGTTAATTAACCCTATCACCACAATTCTTCACTTAAATAGTCACTCGTAAGTAAGTGGTGTATATTGTATATTTACAAAACACATTTAGTTAAAATATTTATGTATTGCATTTCTTACTTGAGCTTGCAGCAGCCAAAAAAATAACAATAATGATGAGGTTGAACACTACAATGCAATAATAATACCTAAGCCTAGCGTTGTAGATGTAGCCATTCTTCGTTTCTCACAAAGGAACCATCTTGCGAGAAAACTAGAAGTCACAAAGGTAAAGACAAGCACTTGGTTTGCGTTTTAAAGCCTTGATTTGTCTTCTTTGTTCAAGATGCCGCAGCAACGCTGCTAAAGACATTTCCTGTTGACCAGCATTGCATTTCAAATTCATCTTTAGCGTGGCATATACACAGTTAATTCATTCAGCGCCAAAGCGTTAAATGCGTCATATATTGAGATTCGTCAAATAAAATAGATGCGGTGCTTTGTGGTGTGATTTTAAAGCGTAAGTTAACTCGAAATTCAATCTTCTCCTGATACACGACACC
>JAHZNC010001007.1:0-19361 GCA_027744095.1 Zhuqinia jingwanae
CAGGACCCTCAATAATGGTGGTATACCAAATTTCAGGTCGTTTGGATGAGCCATTTCGTAACTCTGACATACGTCGTCGCAAGCTCTATATATATATGATTATAAAGAAAAACACAAATATGTAGGTACATTCGAATGGAGAAACTCAATTACTTATTAAAGTTATCTTTTGTTGGAATTGTAACATGGTAGTTTTTATTTAGCTTGAATAATCCAGAAATCACCCACGCCATCTTTGTAAAATCAAGTGTGAAATACGTGAACACTTAACATCCTATTTTAACTTAGCATATTTTAACATTCTTTGTTTTTGATACTATACACGCTATACACAATATCCGATATTTATGGGGAAGAATATTTTATCAATATAGTTTACATTTCACATAAACATCATTATAACAACATATTTATGGATGATATTACCTTGAAGTAAATGTTCAGTGAAATTGCTGCCATAACTTTGGTTTTCTTGCAGCTCATAAATATATCACACACTTTTCAACGATTTTATTAACTGTTATTTTTTATGGTTCAAAAGTATGCTATATTTTCATAAATTGCAAAAAAAATTAGAAAAGTTTATTTGGGAGCAGGCGTATAATAATGGTGTAGTTAGTATTTACTACTATGGCAAGTTTTGAATGTGTAATGTACAATGTACAAGCGCTCATGTATCCGATAACTCTAGCAAAAACAATAATAATTATCTTATATCCAAGTTTATCTTACAGTGGCATGTAGGATGTGCTATGTTTTTAATGTTAAAGAAGAAAATGAAACTAATGTCCTGTTATGCTGTATCGTTTAAATTTTCTGTGCATATATGTGACAGGAGAAAAGATAGAATCTCAGGCTTTAAATCGGTTGCCAGGAATACTGAATAATATCAAATACAAGTTGCATTATACAACCCTGAATTTAATTTCATGTAAGATACATAACAAAAACCCCATCATCGTTATTATCGTAATCATCATTCTTGTCAACTCTCTTGTTGTTCTTGTCATCGTAAAACTATCTCTCTCTCTCTCTCTATCTACCTATCTGTATCTCAAAGAAATTCATAGAATGTAGAATGATGCAAGTTAAATATCAAAAGAAGACGTTTTCGTGTAATATTCATGATGGAATGGTGAATGGGATGACTTTTTTTTTTGGACACATGCTAAAATATATATCAGGTTTCATGGTATTATATATGGTATATATGGTTATGAGTCATAACCATATATACCTTATGACGATGGTGGCAACAACAACATAGCCAATAGTAGTCTAGTATAATATCCTTCCGTCCGTCATCCGTCAACAAGCTTGCATGTTCACACTTCACACTTTTCTTTTGAATTTAAATTCTTGACTTGGCTACATTTTCTCATTCTTTCCAAAATTCACAATAATACAACACTCTTTTGTCTTTTTTTGGAGGAAGTATGAAATGATAAGAGGATAATGATAACTAGAAGCTAAATTATAGTAAAAATGGAAATGATTGGCGAGAGGAATAAAAAAATTATTTATAAATGTAAAACATTTGTTAAAAATTCCGTTTTCAAATATTTTGTTCTTTAATTGTTATTATTATTTTGCGGTGTAACTTTTAAGTCTTTATTTTCCCACGATTGGGCTAAATTTTTGCCCAGCATGTTGACAGGTGACAGGCTCGGCGTCATCTTTCTGCACGTAGTTGGCTGAAAGCAAAGAAATACTAGCGTACTCTCATGCCATGTCAATCAAGCCAGTCCATCAATGCCATTTACTCGGGACATAAAAATAATAAAATATGTAACATATTTACATCATCTTTATTCTGTAGCGCTATCAGTCAGTATCAGTTTTAATGGTTACGCGAATAATGGCGAGGTCAGAAACAAATGGAACGACGATATATCGCAAAAAACTAAAACATAAAAATTAATACAAAAGAATAAGTATAACATCAACTTTTCAAAACTTGCAATAATTTTTAGAATAAACGTGGTTGAATGCCGACATTTGAAGAAAATAGTAAGTACAAGAAACAAAAAAATGTAGCACACGTGCATCCAACTGGCTTGAGATAAACGCTAGTACAAACTGTAAGACGACGGATGGAATAAGTATACTAACAAAAAAATAAAACGTTAGTATATAAACGTGAGTGTGCCACCGCCCCTCGGACCAACATTATCTTATAATCTAAACCGTAAAGTATTTTAGAATTATGTAAATTTTCAGCAGTCAAGTCTATGTCACAAGTTTCGCCTAAAATACTAACAGCGTTCTCCAAAGATATCCCTGAGGTAAAAATTCAACTCAAAACTTGTTCAAAATGGGATAGTTTAATATACTGATCAGGAGTTTGACATCCATGATCTGCCAACCCATAACTTAAAGGGGCAGGTCAGAAAAATAAAACAGATACACCGTCTACTTCAGCGTCTTATGCAGTTACAGCCGCCTAAAACTATAAAATATATTTAATGTACTTTGAATAATATTGCTTGTATTTTTGTCGTCGCAAGCCTGATAATGACTTAACTGACCTTAGATACGGTTGCACGCTTAACTGACCGGAATTGGCAGTTAGGTATTTTATTTGCTTTATAAAATGAAAAAAGGAATTTATTTTCACATGGGAAATATATATTTTTAGCTGCTGTTTGTTAGGTAGCCAGTTTTTTTCACGGTTAATTAGTCCAACCATTTTTTTAAATTGCCATCAAGAAACCAGTCAAGCATTTGTAGCTGTTGAACATTGAATGATGATGAGAAGGGGGAAAATACTTTCTTTTCAAATGGCAAGGTCTTTCATTCCACTTTCGTAAGAACAGTCAGTAGTATATTTTATACTTATAATGCATAAAATGCAAACATGCAATTTAACTTTATGTGCAAACGTATTCAACCATTTGATGATGATAAAAGATAACAGCTGTATATACAAACCAAAACGTTTATTGTTCAGTATTTCAAACCGTAAACAAAAAATACTTGCCTTTAGTTGAATGTCGAGAGTAAAAAGCGAGTATTTTTCAACGAACCTGAGAGAAAGTCAAGTCATGATGATGCACAATGCCACGGCTTTATGAATGATGGTATCATGATGCCCTTCGTCGTATTACCATTAGTTCCGCTTGAATTCCTTTGCCTTGTGCTATATGATCAGGATCAAATCAGTTTCATCGTCATCGTATTTGTCACGCCATGTCATAAAAATCATCATCGGTTTACTCCTTTACTAATTGTATATAAATATTGCCATTAAATACTCCTCCACATGAGGTGCGGTGATGTTCAGTGTCCTGTGCCACACTGAGGTGGTAGTATAGTGTTGGAGGATGATGATGTAATGGTTGCGATGATAAAACCAAGAAAATTTTGTGAAGACTTTATTTTCGTCATTTTTAACCCGTTACACAAAATTGCATTTTTGCAGAGAGATGGAAATACACCAAGAATTGTGTATGGAGGTGATAATATCTTTGAGACTGTCAAAACTTTACTCGTAACGTCAACGTTCATTTTTTCTCCTCGGCCTCCTTTCAGAGACGTACAGGGAGGATGATGGTGATGATGATGATATGATGAGCATTTTACAAACAAACTGCTGTCGATATACGACAAATATTCCCGTAAACCCTTTGATTTATCTAATGGACAGGGAAAATTTGTATGTCTTGTCGATTATATCGTTGGACAGATACCGACCATAAAATCATAATTATTAGCCTGTCACCAAAGCGACACCATTATCAAATATTCATTAATTTTACGAAATCCTACAAAAATAGTATATATCATAAAAATGTCGGCAAATCAATTACATTACATTTTACCTTCATGCAGTTTTACATCGACACCAATAAGACGCCAACATTTATTGTGTAAATCAAAGATGAAAAATGCTGGTGGTGGGAGTGGCGATGACGACGAAAATATATTGGGCGACGACATTCGCACACACAAACGCTCAGATAACATTTCCAAATGTGGGGTTGGATAGCATAAAATGTATGCTGTTTAAATGAAAAAAGTATGCTGTAGCGAAAGGCTGGGGGTATTTGTTGTGTTATCATGGCCGTTGAACACCTGTTTCCAATAATAGTCATACCGCGCAGCAATCGCGAAACATAACGATGACAACAACAACAGCACCATCATGTCCTAGTTTTAAAACCAACGCCAACGCGTTTCCCATTCAAACCTTGTATTGACTTCGGAGCGTTTGCTAGTTCATTTAACTGTTGCAAAGAGTACTATTTTTAACAGTATATATTTTCTGCTAAATAAATTTAAAATGTTAAAAATAAACAATATTGCATGCAAAACAGAGAAGAACAAATTGGGATAGCCAAATAACGAGGTGCATGTCTTTTAATACAGTGTGATTTATGATAGGATGACTTTTAAGTCAGTTGTTGACTCAGGTGCGTTTCTTGGAAAGAAATGTTTTGTGCAATTCGGCTCTTCTTTTAATTTTCCGTAGTAAATACAGCATAAAGTATATTTTGTGTTCTCTTTGACTAAATAATTTGTTTACATAAATATTTGTATTCCAGAGAAGTTTCATGATCCTCACAAATTCGGATTCGGTTCCGGAATGAAAGCATGTAGACCAAGTCAAAACTTTTCAGCTGTATACTCATCATCATCCCCTTCGAAACGCTTACCTTTTCAAACTAAAAATCTACAGTAAAAACCTGTTGTGTACTATATTTTTGTGTGTCAAAATGTCAAATAAAATGGCGTCTACAGGTGGCAAGCCAAAAAATTTACCGACAAAATTGAATTATTTTATTATAACATGTGTAAAAAAATCATGAGTTCTTATTTTCTAGCGCTGACAGTCCGTTTTCTTACCAAGAGGTATATAGGCGAGTATGACCACCAGTCAGGTAGGCTGAAATAATGGAAATTACGTAACCCAAAACTTCGCTTACCTCTAATCAAATAAAATTGTTCTACTGTGCATGTAGAGACACGCTACAAGCACGAGATGTTGGTTGATGGAGAGCCTGTGATATTTGAAATTCTCGACACATGTCCTAAAGTAAGCCATTGACTCATAACTTCCTGAGAAAACTAAAGGCAGACTTTTAGACTCACTTTTCCTTGTAACTTTTCAGACAGCCAACGATCCCATAACCCCGGAAACACTACAATGGGCTGATGGTTTCCTTCTCGTTTACTCCATCACAGATCGACAAAGTTTTAATTACATAAAACGTGCAAAGCAACAACTCTTTGACTTCAGAAACGGAGATACCTGTACCAGTTCCTCATCATCGTCTTCCCTTTCCGTCACCTCCCTACCTCTTTCCCCATGTAGTGGAGGTGGCAACTCGTACAACAACAGTGCAAACAACAATGGTTCCTCCAGTCCTCGATGCAACAACGACGGGGGCAGCACAAATAGTACACCCGCTCCCCTTCCCATGGTCCTTGTTGCTAACAAAGGGGACATGGTTCATCTTCGCCAAATAAGTACAGAAGAAGGTGAGATCCTTGCCAAGGACTTGGATTGCTCCTTTGCAGAGGTGACCGCCTCGGAACAAGTTACGCAAGTTGCAGAGGTATTTCACGATGTATGTAGGGATGTGCAATCTGCAAGGCGAAAAACGAAGCAGTCCCTTTTAGATCGTGTGCTCGGGAACAAGGCTGCTGCTGGCTTTAGAGTTTACGCAAGGGGCAAGAGTGATAGTGCATTGCCCAAGGAAAGCAACTAAAAAGCGTTAAAAAAATTATGACCAAGCTAGGTTGATGTTAAGTAACTTTACTATAATTCACGCTTTTTGTTATTATAAAGTAAACAGATAAATCTATCTATCCTATCTTAAAATATTCCACTGATGCCCCCACTGAATCTATTTTAAGAGCGATTTATATTCTTGGACATGTCAATCCACACCGTCAAATATTCCTGTTGAAATTTTTAAAACCTGTAATTAAGTGGATTATAATGTTTCAGTCATCTTCACTGTGTATGGTTGCTTGGTGTTGGTGCTGTTGGTGTATAGGTAGTACACTTTACGATGATAAGAAGAGCACGGGAAAAATATTTTTGTTGTAGCACATTGCACATGGAGGAGCGTACTTGTATGTAAATTAGTACTAAAAGAGTGTTTCATAATTACTGCTGGCGTTGAAAATTAAACATTTCTTTTATTGACAGATTCGGTAAAATTTTACAAAACTATATTTATGTTGTCAATGCGGTTTATAAAATATCAATTAAATACTTTTAATTTTTTTTAAAAATATATATTCAATTCATGATTGTTTCTGAATGTCTAACTGGTCATCAAAGTTACCAATCATCATGAGATTTACATGAGTTTTGAACAAGGAGATTACATAATAATTTAATTGTGGAGGACCAAAATCATAAGCATATACCTAACTCAAAGAATTAATATTTCTATTCATAGGGAAAATGCTGCCACGTGTTTTGGGAACTCCTCTCACTCTCTCAATTTTTGGGGAAAATATTTTATTTACTTTAATTAGTTTATTATCTTACATACATGTTGTACCCTTTCGAGTAGAGAATGTACAATAAATAACCCTCCTCCCTGTGTTTTAATTGTGGAGAAATAAATATTTTTAAGGAAAAATACTAGCACAGTAATTTGTTAAATGAAAATAATTCCGTGATTAATCATCTACGCTAAACTCTAACACTGCCTCCAATGCATGCTGAGGAGCAAAGTGGACCCGACGTTTGCTTATTGCTTTGGTACCCATGTTTGATCCCTGTTTAAGTATTTTCTTCCTTGGAAGTTGGCATGGATTGGCTGCAATCTGCAATTTGTTCTCTTCATCCTCACGGCCGCAATCAGGATTGGTCTCCGGCTCCATTTTGATGATAGATGAACGCCTGCGATCAATCCAGGTAAAATTATTGGTGCTGTCGTCACTTTGCTCATTCCTTGATCTCGTGGTAATGTTTTCATTTTCCTTTCCAGGGGTATTAGAATTGGGTTGTGACTCAGTCAGCGGAAACGTCTTGACGACAAACGGGATAAACCGCCGGATCTTATCTCTAAGGCTATCAAAACTAGCAAAGAGGGCTAGCATACCTAGTCTTCCAGCTTTGCTGCAGCTAAGTAAGGTGAACAATTTCGCCAAAAGGTGGAATCTTCGAAGACAAGCTAATAAACTGTAATTTAAAAAGTGTAACCATATGATTTAATAAAAAGTTAAGAATTTAAAAGGAATAGGAAAACAAGCTGGATTGACATTTTACCGTTTTAGTAGCAAAATCCCTAGGAGCAAAATCACCGCAAGTATAACAATTGCTATTATACAAGACCCTACCGAATTGTAGACTTGTGGATTCGTTTTGATGTTACTGCTCATTGAAAAATTATCAATTTTCTGTAGGGGTTGGTCTGTTCGATTTGTGAAGGCGAGACTGTCACCATCTTTTAATCCTGACTCAACTGCAACATCTACGGTCATTTTATCCCCGAAAACTGGGTTGCAGTGTATACTTAAAATAAATGAACTTAATATAAGGAATAACACGACCAATTGTGTTACGATCGCCATTTTGTGCCTTTTTTAGTCGAATTTACTTTACTAATATTTTAATAAAATTAGTTAATTTATTTGTTTTTTTTTAAATGTTGCTATATAGGGAGATGGAATGGTAAGATTACTTTTAAAAGTGCAAGAAAAATGGCGAGTGACACGTAGAATACCAGATATGTACATATTGCATTCGGGTGCAGGTGTGAGGAGAAGAGCAACATGGCCGGGTCAGTGGCTATTGTTCTGATTCTGAGAATAATAACTCCTAATTTTTGTTGTGCTTACGCAGCAAGTTTGAGAACATAGAACATTTATGCATTTGTACATTCAGATTGATTCTCCACCTACATTAGCTGACTCATGTATAACGTATTTAAAAATAATAATAAGAAGATTAAGTGCTCTATTAAAGCACTATACACTGATGTATAGAAGTGGTTGGTATGAGTGAAAAAAAAATATGGACATGTCATTTTGACGTGGATGGTATCGCCTCACAAATAATATTTCAATTGGAATAAGTATATATCTTTTATTTATTACTATAAAATTGGCTTGGATGTGGATTAAAATTAGTTATTAAGTAATGACAATAAAATAAATGCATAGTTGGTTTCACCGCGAAGCACGAAAATTACGCCAGGATGTCATGTTCAAAACCTGGGGTTTGCAAAGAATGCTCATGATGAGATACATATTATATACGTATGAGATGTGGAATATATTACACTGCACTGATCTAACATAACTATAACTATTATTCTTATAAATCACGAGTAATTGGTCGTATTCCAGGACATTCTGGCTTGTTGTCCTCCCGCGGGTGCTGTTGTCGAGCTGCTCACCTTTCCAATAAATTGTACATTATTTGTGACGTTAACGTTGGCAGGAGGGGTACGAGTAGAAGCACCCGCTGACGAGGAGGAAAGCAAAACTGTAGAGTCTCCTGCACCACTGGGCACTTGTTCAAAATTCAGCCTAAGCAAATTACGTTGGCTAATGGCTTCCTTAAGTTTCGCTTTGGAGGAGGATGAGGAGGAGGTCGCAGTACCGGATGATGGCGAGGAAGAAGCGCCATCTACATCTCCAAGTCCACTTAAGTTGATACTGATAATGTTGCCATCTTCTAACACCCCCGAAGATGATGATTCTACCGAATTTTGATGATTACTGTTTACCATTAGTCCTTGCTGAGATGGACCTCCAGACGACGAGCGAATGATGGTGATAAGCTTACCTCCCCCTCCAGCTTGCATGGTGTTATTACTAAGAGTTGGGTTGCCGTTGCTTGATTTTGCTGCTGCTACTACGGTCTTTGTCAACGACGTCGCATTGTTTGTAGTAAATGTTGTTTCTCCCGAGACTAGTGTATGGTCGATGGGTGCTTTTGATATATTCAGTTTGAGAGGAACGGCTCGTGAAACTGAATTCTGACCGACTAATGTTGCTGGAGGAAGATGGCTTGTTTGATGACTTGGAACTGGATGATGATGAAGAAGAGGGCTGTTGGCCGCTGCTGTGATGGTGGTGGTGTTTATGTTTGTGTTTCTTACATTTAAGGGGCTTGGCAGGTTTGGTGAAGTCAGATGAGCCTGATGGTGCTGTGTATAATGATATGGGTTTGAATTTGTTGCTTGTTGTTGAGGCGAACGAGGGGGTGGTGTTTGTTGTTGTGGATGATGATGATGTAGAATTAATTGATGATGATGATGACTTGTTGTGGTTGTGTGTGGAGGAGTGGTGACGGGGCTTTGTTGATTTGGAATGGGTCTTTGTAGGAGTTGAGTGAGATGAGATTGTTGTTGTTGACTGCTTTGAGGCGGACCTGGTGTGCATGACTGAGGCTGTTGATGGTGGGATTTTAGGTTTAGATGGTGAGGAGGTGAAGCGTGTAGGGAATGGAGTGCCACTTGATTTAGTGTTTGTTGTTGTTGTTGTTGTTGTGGCGATGGGGGTAGGGAGTGCTGTTGATGCTGTGGACGGGACTGTTGCTGCTGTTGTGATAATGATGCAAGTAGTTGGTGCAGAGGCACTTGTTGTGGATGTGTTGCTGGTCTTTGATGGTGGGGGTGGGGGAAGGAGCTTGGGCGGATTTCCACGTTCGGTGGAGGCGTTCCCATTAGTTCCTCCAGTTGTCTTTCCACAATTCCGACTGGTCCCCCCAGCGACGGGGACTTGCAACCCTGTGGTGTCCTTACTGACGCCAACTCCTCCTGGCTTGACAACATCTCCGCTAGGACACTGTTGAAAAAAAGAAATAAAAATTCAGTTCAGCTATCATTACACGATCTATCTATTTGTATTAGTCGGTTATTTTGTTAAATTTCAGTGTTCAGGAAAGAAAACAAATTATTTTTTATAAGACAAGTCAAATCAATAGTAACAACATATCAACTCTTCAACTTTGCAAGGAACATTTCAGCTTTCTCATTTCATTTTTAACCACTTAAAACTCACTAAAACAAAATCGTATTTTAAAACTATGGTTATTCTTGCTCCAACTAATTTGTTGGTAATATGTCTTTTTATCTCAATTTTACAAATAAAAACTGGAAAATTTAGTACTGGTATGTGGCATTTAAAGTTAAGGTTTGCCTTCAGTCAGAAACACTTATCCATCATCGCATCATCGTCTCTTCTTCACGTCAGTGGAACAAGTTGCTGTTGTTGTTGTGGACGTAGGAACGACAATGTGCCATAATTTAGCGCGACCATCCGTTAGAACAGATGACACAAGATTTTTTTGTATGGTTAATGTTTGACAGGGCCACGATGACGGGATGAAAACAGGAGCAGTGTGAGGTTGGCTTTTTTTGGAATAAATGGTACGGAAAGAGATTGAGGCGCACACGGGTCAGGTCAGGACAGAAGTGAACATTGATCATCAATCACATTTGCAGCACACACAAAAAATACATAACAAGAAATAATCGAAAATTGTATGAGAACATGTAGTACTTTTTAAAACATTTATAAATTGCATGTGAAAAAGGACGACAGGATAAAGAGGAGCATGGACAGACTGAGGCGAGAGTAACATAGTATACTTGACAAATAAACATCTACTTTACGTTTTACATTTCGTCCACAATAAATATTTAAATAATTTCACGCATGAGCAAGAAACAGAGAGAACCTTTTAGGGAACAAATTCTATAGATTTCTAGGAAAGAGAGGGAAAGACAAAGAGAGAGGGGGAGGCGAGAAAGGATCATGAGATGAGGAGGATTACTGGTCACAACAACACAGACAGCGAACATTTTATTTCAATTTTTTGGAATTTAAAAACTGACAAAAAAGAGGTCACACACAGTAAAACACACGTATGTAGCAACAATATTCGTGACAAGGATGTAGTATCTTACAGATCATGTAAAGCGTACACATTACACAAATTCAAATCGAATCTTTTGAAAGACAATGAACCGTTCCACTCATAGTTAAAATCAACAGTTACATTATTTTCTTTACGTATTTTGACTCAAACATACAATTTACGACACCTATCCAAAAATCCGGACACATAACTTAAACACATAATATAGGTTAGTAGAACAAAAGAAAATTAATTAATAAAGTAACATTTCAATAGTGCAAGAAACAGTGGAGCAGTGTTACATGTAACAATAGGTTAATCGCAATTAGGTGAAAGAGTATCATAACAGTAGTGAAGTTAGACGTTAATTGCGTATTAAAACAACAAAAAGTTGACAAGAAGGTAATGGTTAAAAAAAGTTTTAAGTAATAAATGAATTTATAAAAAGCATAGTAAAGAATGAAAGGCGATTTCTAAGCAACATTGACATGACACGACACAAACCTGTTTCCAGGTGACAAAGGTTGTGAAGATGATGACGAGGAGGATGTTTTTACGGCCATTAATGTGGATTTACTCGTAACAACACCATTAGCGCCACTAGTACCGCTTCCACCACCACTAATCATCATAATGGATGATGCAAGTGTTGCGATATTATTATTTGTAGTGGAAGATGATGATGCGCTAATGGTGGTGGTCACTGATGAATAATTGGAGGAAGAGCTCATTGATGATGATGGCGATGAGGCAGACATGTTGGGAGTATTGACATTAGTAGACATCATTCCTACTTTGGACCTTACTTTGTATGCATACTGGCGACGCAACTGGAGACACTGTTCCTCCATCCGGTTACCGTAGTCATTCACTTGTGTTCGGTAAAAGTCTTCCAGACCGCGAATGCCTCCTATGCCATGCTCATTAAGTACACGTTCCATAGCATCCTTGAATCATTCAAAAGTAACAAAAGTGTTTTATAATTTCCAAAAGCATTAGCCACTATTCCACTGACATTTCACAGGATGTTTCAATTTGCATGACTTACAGGGAATCCATGGTCGGCTTCATGCATTTCCATTTCCGACACCTCTTTCAGTCTTTGAGCCATTTTAGTCAAGAAATTTGACGTAGCATCTGCAATCATCTCTAATGGACGCAATTTAATATCTGGGAACAAATCAAACATCAGCATTTGAAAAATAAAACAACCCACACAAAACAAGAGATGTAAACTTTTGAACTTACGAGTGAATCCAACAGTCGCTAGGCACATCAGTAGCTTTTGAGATATCACATGCTTTACTTGGCGTCTCTTGAGCAACACACTTTCGCTGATTAAAGGCGTTTTCGTCAGGTCCAATTCTTTTTTCTCAGGAAGTGAACCAACCTTTTGTACCGTTCCATCAGACTCAATTGTATCCAAACGGTCCTGCAGTTCACGCTTATGTCGAAGAAGCTCGACGGTGTGTAGAAGAAACGGCGTTTCGACCAACGAAAATGATTTACTTCTACGGAATACAGAAATTCGAATTTATCAAATATAAAGTTTACTACCTATATTACTATACTTTGTAAATGTTGTTTATGATTAGCGTTTGCTTACTGTATTGGCAGTGGTCTTGGCAAATTAACATTTGTCACACGAAATTTTGCTAAAGGTCTTTGAACATTGGAAACTCCGGTCTCTGCTTTAAAGTCGACCGATACTTGATTCTGATCCCCTAATTTGTTAAGCTTTTGCCGTCGTTGTTTCCTATCCGTCTTCCTTCTTTTAAGGCGATTTCTGAACCACGCATTTGTTAGAAATTCGCGTTGCCTTTGTCGAGAAAGTGCCCGCTTCAAATACACAGCTGCAAGGATGCGTAAACGATCTTCAGATATACCATAGGAACCAACTTGCGATCGAAACTTGATTCGCACTTTCCTTTTACGCGTCTGATGTTTAGGCAAGCGTGTTGCTTTACACTTTCTTTTACTTTCTTTTGTCGCCTGAACAGCTCGTGCATTTGACGATAGCATCCACGCGTTAATGCCCAGTTGCTGTCGTGTTCGTTTGCCTTTTAATTTCTTCTTGGAACAAGAACCTCGCAGATTTGATACATAGTTGTTACTCACGTGGAGTTTCTTACGATTGCCAACTTTATTGCTTGGGAAATCGTTAAAGTAAATTATTTTTCTTGTGGGAGGAGAAATCACACTTTTAACTATCGCCGCAGCAGGTCTGGGGATTTTGTGACGCAGTCTGATTAACAGCCGAATTGGATCATATTTTTTTAAAAATATGTTTTCTATGGGAGTTATAACTCCACCATCAGCAGTTTTCACAAGGGGATCTAGGCTAGTGTTTAAACTATTGTCTACAGAAGATTTAAAGGAAGTACTTTGTTCGCCTTTTATCGGTGATCTCTCCTGCTTAACTGCATCAGCAGAAGATGAAGCGGCAGAAGAACAAGAAGCAAGAGTTGATCCTGAATTCCTTACGGCGGAAAATGGCTTGAGCAAATTTGGCATAGGTAGTAGTTGTGAAGGCGCAGCAGGAACCGCAGAACCTGGCTGAAACTTTAATTTTTTATTGCTTGAAAACAACAAAGAAATCGATGATTTTAAGTCTCCTTGTTTTCGCTTCCTGGGAGACCGAAAACTTGATGATCTTGAACCTGATACGTGTGACGATGCAGCCAACGAGGGCATATCATCACCTACATCTAAATTTAGAGAGCGTTCCCAAAAGACCTTTTGGGTCACTTCCGTCTTTTTCATTTTCACCATTCCTTGGCCTTTCAAAGGGTAACTCTGTCGATGAGGTAAACCAAGTTGTGGCAGTGTAACTAAAAGTTGACTTTTACTTTTCTGATGACCAACAACGTTTATGTTGCCTGTGGCAGCAACAGTGGCGCTTTTTGCTATCCTGTCATATGTTTCTTTGCTTTTAAAAAAGATGGGCAGTTTTGTTGCAGGTTTCTTTCTGATAAACTGTAGACCCTTATTATTGTTATTAATAGTACTACTACTAGCACTTGTTGTATTTGCTGCTGCTGCTGCTGAAGTTGACGCAAATTTATTATTATTGTTAATATTGGGATTAGAGGCTCTGCTTGTTAGAAACTGTGTTGTCGTCGGTGCAGCAGCATTCCCCGTAAACAAATCTCCAAATGAGGAGTTATGATAATGATTAGTGTACGGTATTTGATGCTGACGCTGATGCTGTTGCACCAAGATAGATGATGGTGAAGATGCGGTTGGCACTCCAAGTGACGCAGAAGATAAGGTTGTGGTGGCTCCTTGGTAAAGGCTATTATTGTGATGATGACTATTACTTAATCCTACTTGTTTTGAAATATCACCTGCAGTATTACCACCAGCTGCAGTCTTTACCGAACGGATCATCATAAACTCCTGGGAAAATCAAATTATCATTACTCACTATTATTTAACACACTCGTTTTACAAAATTCATTTTGTATTCACAACGAATAGTTATAGTAGGTAATCAGGTGGACAAATAAATGGCAATGAAAAATAATAAATAACTGCATTGAGTTCATACCATTTCTGAATAAGTAAATATCAATTACAACAAGAACAAGAACAACAACGGCAACTTGATAACGACAATGGTCCCAAAAGATATCAACTAAGCTAAAAACTAAACTTCAAAAACAAAGCCAGAAACTACAACAATATATATTTATATATAGAACAACTGTAACAATTAGAATTCGAGTGCGTTGTTCAACTGACCAAGTCAGTTATTTGAAAAATCGACTTACAAATGCTGAGCAGTGTCACTGGAAAGACCTCTCAGCATCAAAACCACCACCACCGCGAACAAGTTACAGAAAAGACTATTTTCTTGAAGATGATTGTGTTTGTAATGATGATGATGACGATGCATGCTTATTCCGCATTTCTTCACACAACAACTCAACTTACTCAAAATAATCATGTACTTCATTTTGCTATTTGCAGTTGCTCTTTCTCATGTTATATATATTTTTTGTTTCATTTCAACACATTTTTTAAAAACATAGTTATGTATACGTAGTATGTATATAAATTTTACTCTCTCCTCGCCTAATATACGCACATACATAATATTTATACCCCCAAAAAAATTTACCTAACATTATTATAATTATAACACTGTATAAAACTAACTATCCTCCTCAGAACCCTGCTGTTATATTTAGATTGGCTTACTACTACATGCATCATACACACATATTATGGTTATCTATGTTCGTTTTTACTACTTTGCTATGTTGTATGTTAACTTTTCTTGTTGTTGTTACACAAAGCAAGCGAGCAAACTCTGGATCACACTCACACAGCAGAGTGATCATCTAACAAAAATTTTATCTGCTGTGCTGTGCTGTTTATGAATGAAATGTGTACGCGTGTATTTACGTGCGTGAAAGTAAACCTGCTACAGCATTTTGTATATATGATAACACTGTATAAAACTAACTATCCTCCTCAGAACCCTGCTGTTATATTTAGATTGGCTTACTACTACATGCATCATACATACATATTATGGTTATCTATGTTCGTTTTTACTACTTTGCTATGTTAACTTTTCTTGTTGTTGTTACACAAAGCAAGCGAGCAAACTCTGGATCACACTCACACAACAGCAGAGTGATCATCTAACAAAAATTTTAAGCCGTCTTATCTGCTGTGCTGTGCTGTTTATGAATGAAATGTGTACGCGTGTATTTACGTGCGTGAAAGTAAACCTGCTACAGCATTTTGTATATATGCAATGCATATCATGTCACCCTTTTTTCATTCCTCAACTGCAATTGTTTGCTCATAGTATGTAGTGTTATTAAGGTTCCCAGAGTATACCTTAGTAATATTGACATGTTAGTATGTACATCTGTCCACCCCTTCGCACGATATATGTACATATCTTTGAAACGGTTACGAGTCTTCGAATTTCTATTTTCGGGAATATATATCTAACGACATATGACATGACTTTATCTCGGACGAGTTCGTGAACTATCCAATTAGTGGTTAATACATCTTGAAATAGTTTAGGAGGAAACTTTAAGGAGGATGTTTTAAGCTTTAAGCTATGGCAAGAGATTCATAAGCATAACATTCGATTTGTCCACATAAAAATACGCTTGGGCAAGTCTTAAACAAGTATTACTTTTTTTCTAGAGTCTACCTTCGGGGGATAGAGAAAAATTAACAGGATAAGGTTGGTGGCGTTCAACGCACAACCATAATAATCTAGTTTTACTGGTGCATACTTTGTAAAACCTTCTTTACAACTTTTACAAGGGTTTATTTTTTTGTATGTTAACTTGTAACAAGTAAATACAGACAGATAATAGCAAGCAGTTATAGAAGAAAGAACTGACAAGAAATGCTGAGCAGAATGCAATTTTTATGTATAGCAGGCGTAGCAGGCATACTTCTTGTGTTGTTGTTTCATTTCATTGCATTTGGGTAAAACCATTGAAAATCTTGTGAGCTTAGAACCAAAAGGCTGCATTTTTGAAAGTTTTTCCTTTGTGAAATTCAACAACCGTTCCAAAAAGAGCTGACTTGAATACATTGCTGAATTGTGATTAACTGCTATTTTGCTAGTGGAATGTTGTTGAATTGCTTGATATAGTGTATTTTGTTGGTATATTTAATTTATTTTGGTAGCATTAATTCCTATCCTGAAATATATTTTTACACTTCAAATTATTAAGGAATGTTTCATATAATAATTCTCGGAATTTATCATTTATCACTTTTGGTAATTAATGGCTTTTTTAGTTGAGTCTACTGCAGGTGTTTCTTTACATGCTGCCAGTTTGTTTGCCAGTTGAATTATTGGTTTGATCTGCTGTTGCGGTAGTAGTGTGAAATCGGCTGTCCTGGAGTTGTAATCAACAAGGATTTATATCCCCTCCAACTTACTTTGGAATTCAAAAACTGTGGACTAAAACATCATTTTGGTACGTTTTTTAAAAATATTTTTAAAAACATTCTTAATAATCATAAGTCATTTAGTAACGTTGAACATATGACTATGACACATACAAACAGACAAAGAGCGCATACAAGAAGGGTTTAAATTGTGATAATGTAAAGAAAAGTTGTTCATTCTCATCAGCAGATATTCTCATATTATATGTATCGTACACTTTCAATTTGCTTGGTTTCATAATCTTTAGAGGTCCACTCATTCATCATTTGGTTAATCAATCTGACAGTTGGTTCTTCTCGCCACCCTCTTATTTATTAATGTCATGTGTCTTGTTTAAAGCAACAACCATGATCATAGTAGAAGCAACGCAGTATATTAGTATGATTGTATACCAAATATTAAAGAAAACATTATCATTCCACTAAGCATTCAGTAATACTGATTCAATATTTGAGTTGAATGCCATGCAGGTTACAGCCCATATGAGATTTTCCTGTGGAATTAGGTTCTATATAGTTGACTGCGATCAAGTCACAAGTGCAAAATGACAAAAGAAAATGCAGGAGTCAAACTCTAAATTTAAGAATAAAATCGGAGTATTCATAAGCTCAATAGCATTGGTGTGTAATAATAGATACGTGGAATATGTATAGAATATGAGATTGCGACTTGTTTTGTAGAAGTGTTGTGGTTGGAAATGATACTGTAAAATATTGAATATTGCATGAACTGATGAGATTTGATTTGAGTTGATAGGGACATTTATTGTCCAAGATCGCTTGCTTGATTGTAGGGGAAACACATAAATGAACAAGCTACACCAATGCAATAGCTTTTCAGTGCCTCAAACCGTTTGATTTGATTTGATTAGTATTTCGAATCTAGTAGTGAAACTTCACCCATCCAATGTTGAATGTGAAATCTAAAATATCTAATACCGAACTAATTTTAACCCCCTGTGTATTTACACATCCCGACGGAAGAAAGACAGGTAAAGCCGTAAAGATTCAGTTAACAACATCTATCCTTATTGGTGTTTGTATTCTAAAGGTGAAACGAGATCTTTAGAATGTGGTATCAAACGGTGTACGTTATAATGTAATGGGTGATAAAGTGATAATCATTTGTTCCACTGCCTACTTCCTGCCTAAAAGTTGGCATTTTAGTCTGGTTATAAGTTGCGTTGAATTTAGTCAGGGAATTGGGATTGGTACTGCAGGTTTGCCTATATAGGCGTATTAAGAAATTGGGATTGTGGCTGGAAACAGCAACACAGAAACATGTTCGACATACTATTTCCACTGCATACAGACATGCAAACAGGGAATTGGGATTGGTACTGCAACTGCAGGTTTGCCTATATAGGCGTATTAAGAAATTGGGATTGTGGCTGGAAACAGCAACACAGAAACATGTTCGACATACTATTTCCACTGCATACAGACATGCAATCTCATAAACATTGCTCACTGCTTGGCATTGAATATGATGCTCTTAATGATGAATGATGTGACTTGACCTTGTGGACAATAATTGATATGACTAATTTAATTTAAAAAGCTTTATTTTTTCGTATAAGCCATTCATGTTTTAACATTTTTGATGCAAAGTTAAACTAGATAAATATCCCCAAATAAAACGTAGTGTTGGTTGATAAAATTGAAACCTCATAAATTTGGTGGTGGTGCATTATCAAGATCATTCTTTTTGAATGATAAACATACAGACACAGACGACGATTGACTGACTGACTGAAAAGTTAGAAGAAAATCTATTCCCTTTGATAATTTGTAAGATGATACGATTCCCCCTGAATACGTCTTTGATTTTTGGAAGGAAATTCCGTAAAACCTTTGACGCATATATACAGATATATTTATTTCATCAGTATCAGTAAATGACATAGATTCATACCTACATACAAAATAAAATGTATAGGTACTTGGGCGTAGGTTGGTTGTTAGTTGTTACCATAATAAATGTGGTTAGATGCAGTAAAGTGAAACTTGATCCCGAGAATTGGTGAGTGAGTATAATATATACACTATTACATGTTGATGTTACATTATCTGTTTATTGCGTGCAATGCTGCGTAGGCTTAGACTAATAAATAATGGTAAGTTGGAATGTTGTCGTACGACATAAATTGAGTCTCAATTTGAGAACCATTTAAGTGAGTTTTAATTAAATGCATGATTGCTCAGTCCTGAGTCCCACTACGAATGGCATTTAATAGAGTTAACTTTCAAAGTGGAAGTGTTTATATAATGCATATTATTGCATATAGTCGAATACCTAATTTAATTACATATTTTCAAACTTTGGGGTAATACGGGACATGGTTCATGTAATCAGCGTGAGGTAGCAGCAATTTCATTAAAAGCTGTAAAAATGGAAGGTTACAATTATTGTAATTGCGGAAACTGGAACATGTAGTCACTCCAAAATCCCTTTCCTACCTGCTTTTTATTGTGTTGTTGTAGCTTTCTTTTTTTTGCAATCTGGGTCAGACGTGTAAGCATATATCTCACCAAATGGCAGCAATAAAATCATCTACTTACTACAACACTTGCATTTTAGAAATGTAAT
>JAHZNC010001008.1:0-16916 GCA_027744095.1 Zhuqinia jingwanae
GTTGACAGTTGATATTATTATTCAAGCAGAGATTTCTTACAACTTTGCTTTGGCACAGAAGCAACTTGGTTAAATGATGTTTTGTGTCATAAAAATGTATTTAGATTTTGTCAGTCCCTTTAATATTCCAAGTTGATATACCGAAACGCAGTAAAAAAAATAGGGTCGTCGTTACAAAGAAAGAAAAACAATCACCAGAAATGGAAACACTCTGTCTGTAAAAACATCCCGTTCAATTGTCGTGGACTCCCGCGTTGTATGGTTTATTCAATAGAGATTCCCTTCCATTTCATCACCATTTTTTTGGGTGGATCCCACTCCCATTTTCTTTACTTTACAATCAATTGTGTAATATCCCTTATTATTATTGCTATCAAGGGTACCTTTTTGATTCACCCATGGGTTCACACTACGCTGCTTATAGATGTGGAAGAATAGAAGGGGAATATGTGATATATTAAAAGTATCTTCCCTTATTATTTCGGTCAATGAATTGTCACCTACGCGGCTCGGTATACATATACCTATGTATAGGTACACCAAAGAACAACGTGCGTGTGTGCATAAGTATCACTTCACATAAAGTACCCACTACCACCACCACCGCATCTTATCACTATTGAGCAGTATGTACTACTATATACACACAGCTATAGATATACATAAAACAGGGAAACCATTCAATCAATTGGCTTTGATTGTTAGAAGAGTGAATTTAGTTTTGTGTCAAGTTATACCGAACTAGCTACTGTGTACTGACTGATCCTGTTCTTCCCAAAGCGTCGGACTGAAGATGACGAAGAAGCTGTGATGGTTTTAGTTACTGCTTGATGTGATGTAGTATCTCCCTCTCTCTGGTACTTACAAATAGCTAACATTCAAGAGGTGTGTATGCTCACATTGTTGAGTAAGAGTTGCCGTCATGCATGTTCAAAATGGCTATAGCCAAAGTGCATTTTGAACAAATAGAAAAGAGCAGAGCGAATGAAAGTATCTCACTTCTTCCCCAACAGGTAAAACTAACTAACTCCTAAGGAGCATATCAACTGGTTACCTACTACGAAGAATATGATGATGATGATGACGGTGATGCTGTGATGGAGATCCCTCCTTAAATTCTATCATAAGACTCCACAAAGGTGCTACACGAATGTATGGGAATGTTTTTTTTTTTGACGTTGATGATGACTATATTGCATTGACTATTATTATTGCTACACACAAACAAACACACAACACACACGTTGCTTCACAAAGATAGATGTCTCAACAGATAAAGGAATCTCCACTAAATGCACTACAGATAGTAGTGCAGTCAAGTCAAGGAGAGAGAGAGAGAGAGAAAAAAAATGTTAAGGCGCATTCACTATAATGCACCTCCTTTGAGCTCGAACAAGTTGTAAGAAAATCATGTAATGATGTATTATTACTGCTCATTGTTATAGCTCCAAATGCCCACCTACTCGTAGTCATCAAGTAAAAAATGTAATAGTTTATAGTATTGTCCCGTGAGATACATCCTATATTTATGATTGAAAATGGTATACCTCCATAAAGGAAACAGTATCATAGATAAAATGAATGGGTGAAATTACTGGCACAAGCTCGGCATAATAAAATACAGACTTAGTCTATCTTGTATCTTGAATAAATCCACTGGCAAAAGAATTTTTTACCTAACCTAAAAAAATTATGTATATAAATAAAAATAATATGAAATATTGTTTTTGAAGCTGAAAACGGACAACTAATAAAAATAACAATTATTTTTATGATGTTTCTTTTGTATTTTTAATTTGGCTTGCATACATGTTTTGAAATTTGTTTAATTGTGATGAGTTGCTGCTTTCCTTGATTACTTAATAACTGGGTTTGTATCTCCCGTCATTATATTACTGGAATATATAATAATGCAAACAACCCAAAAAACAAAAGGGCAAAAATTGAACATATTCCAAGTACTGGTTATACATACATATTTCTTTATATATTTCTATAATGCCACATAAAATCAAGACCATATCAATTTCAATTAACAAAAAATAAGGTAAATCAAATACATGATAACAGGATCGACTTTTGGTTATAATCTACGTTAGCAAACGATCTCTTTTTTTGTAATACTCTTCTTTTGAAATCCTTATAACATACTTTTAAGTATAGACTTTAATATCTAGACTGGGGATGGGAGCCAAGCTAAATAAATTTGTATATATTCCTTTGGTTTCATCATCACTAAGCTTGTAAAAAATAATAAAATGCCAACTAGTACCACAGCATTGATAGACTGTTGAATGTTTGTTCATTGATATTACATTGTAATTGATTCATCTATTACCTACAACCCAAGCCTTAAAAGAAATCTGAAATTTGCCTATTATTAGCAAAGATTTAAAAATTAAGTCGTTTATTCTGGGAAAGATATATGGCCTACTATGAAGAAGCGGGTCGGGAAAGGTGCAAAACTAATATACCCAGAAGTGTAAGTAGATACATGTAAAATATTGTTTTTTTTCTGTATTTATTTATGAGTAAAACAGAGCAGAGCAGTAGTGAAATCAATGGGCTCCCAGTAGCCAGTCGGCATAAGGTGCGAAGAAGTCATTAAAATTGAAACTGTGAGCCTCCCAAAAATACCCACGATGCAAAGTAGAAAAAAGAAGGCGAGGCAATGCCTAACGATTTGGGAAAATTGTCTTTACACACTTACTACACACGACGAGCTCTGCTTGAGCCCTCGTGACTGACGTGACATGAGCCGTGGTCTTCAACAAGATAGAGGGTTGGGTATTACAACAACGACCAATTTTGGTGTATGTATTTTGAAAAAAAAGGTAGAAAATTGATCCATTCTTTCTTCACAAAAATATATATTTTAGTGTGAGGGAAGGTATGTAGTTCAGCTATTTATGTGAGAATTTTTTAGATTGTATTTTATGTCACGCATCAGAATTGAGACATTTCGTTTCAAAAAGTCATTTTAGAAATTAGTTTTTTTTTCTTCTTCAGTGAAACACAAATAAACTTGTCCAACCTAAAACACGTTTACGTTTCATTATTGAAAGTGCATATCATCATGACTCTCCTCAAGCTCTTTTACCTGTTTACTTTGTAAATGAATGACTAAATTGTTCAGTAGTACTATGCGACTTAAAATGACTTAACTTACATACAACGCAGCAGGCAGCATATATACAATATACAAGCTAGCAAACAGAAGCCAGCTATATTGTATATGTAACATCTTCATGTGCTGCCTACATCTTAATTTCCAGCAGACCTTTTTTTTCTCTCTCAATCAGTTGTCATTGTCTCCCGCCCGCTTTTCGTTACAAGAAAGGACACAGCTTTTTGTATTGTATTGTTTCTCTTGTGTTGTTTTTGTAGTAAGTAGTGTAGGTATATAGCTGTTACAAAATATCCTTTATTCCCATTTCCAGTGATTCGTCTCCTTATGACAAAAAGGAAAAGACTTTTGATTTGAATGGCTTGTTTCTCAGGGCTTGCTTTGTGTGAAACGTGTGTACTGTGTACCATCATCATCATTGGATTAAACATTATGGTCTACTGGTCTCATAATGAACTGGAACTAACATGACATTTCCCACAATAGAGCTGAATGAGAGAACCAGTTAAAAATCCTAATGATGGGCATAGCAAAGCTGTATAGATTTTTACTTACACAACATGTTACATGCAACTAAAAAAACCGGACAAAAAATGCAAAATAATTACAAGCCATTCAATTTAGAAATCATAATAGCTATTCACTTTTACATAATCGCATAATACAATTGACATGTCCGCATATCTGGTCACTGTATTTACAACTTTTACATCAACATTAACCATTTCCTCTGACACAGATATTTTACATTTTTTCAAGACATTATTTTTATTTGCGCGTAAAAGAATAAAATAAAAAAGCAATATACCTATGTAGCAATCCGTGTACTTGTGTTTCTCTATCTACTACTACTACTACTACATGTCTAATGGTCGACATCTTTACTCGTTGACAAGAGAAAGAGAACAGAACACAAAACATAAAATGTGTTTTGTATTGAATCTCTGAGTAGTGTATAGCGTACATAGTACCTATATACCTTATTTCTATGCAAGCAGAAGGAGGGAGAGCATCAAGATCATCATAATTATTATCAATAATAATAACAACAGCAGCATGGAGCACATGCACATAAGTAATATACATTTTAAGTTCAGCCTCCTAAAGGAGATATAAAGGGGACCACACAGTAGAACGATGTGTGTGGGCTTCTTTCTAAAAATCACGACTCAATGGGAGGTCTCACCTGAACAATCTGCTTTGCTACGGACTCCACAACTGACAACCGTAGTGTGGTGTGTGTGTATACTGATAGTGAGTGATTTTTTTTGTATACTGACTGGTAGTATAAAAAAATAACTTTTTCTTCTGCTTGTGTTAACAGGTGGTTTTACTATGTCTAATAGTAATAGTACGCGATAAGTGCGTGCATGTAAAAGAAAATGATAGAAATTTCTGGGGAGATATTTTGTCTGTAATATAGATATGGGTTTGGCTTTGGCTCCCACTCATTCAACGTAAGGAAGTAGCCCTACATACAGCGTTGGATTAACAGAAAAAAAGAGAGAATCGGTGCTGCACTCCTCTCTTCATAAAACAACAGGCGGCAAGAAAAGGATCATATATAGTGGATGAAAAATTAAAATGTATGAAATGCTACATATACATATCTTAGTATCTTTGCTTGATGAAGTTTGGAAAAGTACAACTGCAACATAATAATAATTATTTTTAACTGTGGGAGTCATTAGTGTATGCAGCTTTATATGCACATTTTCCCGTACAAACCCTTGAATGATTTCATAGAATCTTGTAGTTTACGGATTTAATGAGAATTAGAGTAAAAATACTGCTTGCAATCAATATAAGGATTCATTTTTAAATAAAATACATAAATGGAAGAAATTTTTTTTTGGAGAAAAACGGAAACAACACAGAAGTCTCTGTCATCAAATGAATAAGGCTTGGCATAAAAATGAAAAGCTTATATTTATTTTCCTGTGGACATGCAGCCAGGAAGTAGACCTTAAGACCACACCAGAGCTAGTGGTCATACGATATTAATGTTGTTGTCAGTCAGCGACGCAAAATGTGGAAAATGAGGCACATTACCAAAGTAAAGTAGCCACTTTAGCCAGCCAGGAATGATGGAAAATCAAAAGGATTTGTGTAATAAAAACAGGCAGCTAAAATGATGGTAATCCAGCTCAATGTTTTTGACTGGTGCTACTTTTCTCGTTTAATGAAGAATAAAAACTTGCATTGAAATGCAATTGAGGCAAAGTAAAAGCAGAGGGGCAGACAGAAAGGTGATGTGATGTGATGCGTCGACGTACCGAACACCCAACCAGAAGACCTTCCAACTGAGACTGAGCTCATTCTGCAGAACAGTCTCGAGTTTTCCTCCGAGGCAAGAACAGTAGCAGCTCTCTTTTTTCAGAATGAAATATAGAGGTTACGATTACGATATCAAAAAGGATGTGAATGAGTTACGATGAATATTTGTATTCGCGATCTACCAACTAAAACACTGTTTGGTTGAACACCGGCTTCTCATGGTGCGTTTGTTGGTGGATGCGGGTTGTTGAATATATGCCTGGAATTAATTTACATGTTTTAATTTTCTCATACTCATAATAATATAATATTCATTCATACTCATACTCGTCGTACAACCTTGTGCCATGCACCGCTTACGCCATTCTACACTGGTTTCATATAATTTGCTTTCATTTAGAATTATAACTTCCGAATCCATTGCATTGACAAGATGTATTTAAAAAGTACGTAACCGGTAACCGGTGTACTGTATATTAGAGGCGATATTCTACGCAACCAATATATTGCTAGATACAGAAAAGTATGAATTGTACTCATTCTGTGTGCGGCTAGTACTGACAAATAAATGCAATTTATAATGGGATTAAAATTAAAATTATTAGTTTAACAGTTTAGGATAATTTAATTAATAAGCGTGTTGAATATTTATATAAATTTGGCAATGCCTAAAGTACGAAGCACTTTTCTATTTTTATCTACATATACATATGTATAGTGTATGCTTATTTAAATCTTAACCAGCTCTCCTCCAGCCCAAGGCAAATATTCCGTGCCAAAAGTAATCAAAATCAAAAAGTAAGAAATCATACACACTACTTCCGGTATCACCCAAAATGGACACTAGCTAGACTACCCGTAAGCAACGGTTCACTGGTTTATAACTATTTTTAGACCTTTCAATTTTCAAGAACAATGATCATGATTATACGTGAGCATATATATAACCAAACTGATCCAATAATTTTTTTTATGAATCTCCCCTTAAAAATCCGTAGTTTGGTGAACTCCCTTCTCTCTTTATTAGTATTTTCAAACATAAAATTCACAAGGCGTCGGCAACTCCTAAATCTCAACCTGTGTGGCCAAGTAAAATTATGTAGCCATTAGGAGATAATTTCAGTGATTACTTAGATCCTATTATCCTACGGTATACAAAGTGCACGTCTTGTTAAAAGCAGTAAAATTCTCAGCTTATTCGGAAGTAAAACTTCATGTTTGGGTTGTGGCACAAATGAGATAATTAATCTAGTAATGGTGCAGGTGCATCAGATTATCTACTATATTTCCTACAACTTTTTCTTCCTTACATAACATCATTCTTATACAATGAATGATGCATCGTGTTTTTGTGCTTGTGTAATATTAAAAAGATGCAGTATAGTTCAATCTTGAAAAGATCACAAAATAAAAATAGGACCAGAGTGTATGTATTCTCGTGAGTGAGTGAGTGAGTGAGGTATAAATGCATGTTTACCTGTGTGAACTCACAAATTTCATTAACCATAAGCTATAATTTAATATTTTTTAAAGGTCGGATTTTTATCATAAATACAAAGGAAAACATTGAGAATCGTTACATTGTTCCACAGATAATGCATTTACGTTATTAAATATTATTATGATTGCCACATGATTCTCCCTTAAATATTCTACTTAAGTATGAAGAAACCATGTGTGAGGCAGTAATAATGAGCAGGACCACGTATCCCATAATAATACAAAAAATAATTGACATGTACGATTTACTTTCACTTAAAACTATGTATTAATAAAACGAACGATAAATAAGTAGTTAGTTTGACTTTTACTTTTATTACTTTGAATTTAAAAGATTTTATGATAATCAAAATATTTCTCAATGAAGTCTCAGTTTTGAAGATTTGTTTTGAAAGTGTAAAGTGCTTGCTTGTCCCATTAACATTTGAATACACAACTCATATAGTAGAAGCACACCTCCCCGATTTATCGTCCTCCGTATAGCTGCTGGGGAGAAATTGAAATGGTCTTTGGTTGTGATGGATCGCCAGTAAATAAATCAGCAGGAGCTTGAACTCGCACTGTCAACGGCTGCATGGGCTGTATCATCGACATTGGATCTGTTCCAAGAGGGGCCACTTGACAAGGGATATTCTGTTGTGTTTTACCTGATTAGAAATACAAATACGAATACAAACTTAAAATCGAATTTAGTTTTTTATGTGTATCAATATCATCAGCCAATGTTGAAATAACATACCTCTCCCACCAGGTCCGGAAATATATACCTTCGGCGGAGCTGCACAGTATCGAAAGTCGCCACAATTTCTTGCTGGGGTACTGGAGTATGAACTATTCTCTACATAAATATGACAAACAACATTTTTAATGATTCATTTGCTCTACGCAGTTTGCAGTATTGTAATTTTTTACATTAAAATGGAAAGTCTAAGAAAATCTTACGTGAAGGTTGATACGCATTTCTATTGCCAGTCAACGAATTAGGCCATTGCATACAATCTCGGACTGACGCGTTGGCGGTGATCATAGATGTTGTCTTCATCGGCATACTGCATGGTTGAGATGGAGCGCTAACGGTATTTACGCTGACCATTTGGGGCGTTCGGAAAGCACTATTATCAGCTCCTCCGTTGCCGCGTCCAAACATAAACGGCTCGTACTGCTGACAGCTGTTGTTGCGTCGAAGATTGTTGTTATTACTCATTTTGTAGGCAACGGAAAAATCAAGGAGAGGTGGACAAGAAGTTAAGAATTTACTAATTGGACTAGCTTCAAAATTAGAATGGACAACTTGAATTCGAAATGATGGAATAAAAAATGAACTTATCAAAAGAATTGCAGACAACCGAAAGCTTTCATCTCCAATCTTTTGATTTTGCCAACGGTCATGTTGAAAATTAGTCAAGTTTCAAGTTCAGGCAATTACCTGGACGACCAACTCTAGTAGTTGATTGCTATTGGACGGCTCTGTGGGCAATGAGAGACTCCAACAAACTGGATCCTGAATCCTGAGTAAAAATAAATTGTTCATTCAATGAAATTGAATGTCACCCTGTACATGTGCATATCCCTTTTGCAAATCGCAGAAACGTAACTAATATTTTTGCCAATCATCATTCATCATACCATTTTAATTTTTGTAAGGATTTATCATTAGTTTTCATAAAAAACAGTTTCGTTTTATTTATTTTTTGAAGTTTTTTCCCGAATTTATGTTCATTACATAGTAGTAATGAAATAATATAATGCATCAAGAGAGTTCATTACTTTAGAATACGTACATACCACCTAATATGTAGTCCATAAACTTTTCTAATGTAAATCTTAGCGTGTATGTGCATTATACATACATACATGAGAATCTTACAACATAAACATAACATATTATATTATTCAAATTCTAGGTTGCTGATATTGAAGCTGTTTTCAAATTCACTCAAAGAACTTTTGGACTAATATTAGAAATAAAAAATATGTCCTATACGTGTAACGTGTATGACCATGATGCATTTTGAAAAGCAACAGAAATGTGAATGTGACTACACATACCAAAGCAATATGCCCAAAGCGTCATGTAACAGTAAACTTTTTTTTGTAAAACCTTCCGTCATCCTATCTCCGCTTCCGACTTTTACAAATGTCCATGTTATAGTGATAGTGATATTGGATATTACTAATGGAATACATCATACACACGATGGTGTGTAGGGCAAAAATTAAACAAACCACAGCGTGTACGTTGAGTGAGATTGTGGGAATGCCAGTGTGGCTTCATGATTAAAAATTATTTGTCCCATGTCTTTTTCATCACACACTTAATTTTTTTTCGTGTGCTGAAAGTAAAACAACTTTTTAGAAGCGCAGTGCACGTAAAGAATTTTATGGCCATGCGTCATAACATTACTGTTGACATTGCTTGTAACTTTGATATATTCCCAAGAGAAAATAGTCTACAAACTACAAATTCATTATACCTCACGAATTAACAAAACTAAGGAATTAAATACAAGCAAGCGCAACGATAACCTAGACCTACCTCACCATCTACTGTCACGTTCAAGCTTTTGGTATTTCCGAAAGCGATTTTTCCTGTAACATATAAAAATAGATGACAAGTATAAAGTTCTTAACGATTTGGGACTTGGTCTAACTAAAATGTTGCGGAATAAGTAAAAATGTATGGACAGTGACATATTGTATGTAAAAAAAAACTTGCCTACACCATGAGACACAGAAAACCGAGCCAAACGGTTATGTGAGACTGTTTCTGTTTGCAAAGGGTCTAAAACATCGTGTTTGTGTTCGCTCTTTTTAATTACTCTTTGTACAAAGTTTCATCATTTTGTATAAAATATACCTACAGATGAAACAAACTAAAAGAAGCATGATGTTTTGTGCTATTTTATTTTTTGATGAATCACGCGATTACGTGAGCTGTTGGAACTCTGTGTACATTTACATGGACGCCCAAGCAGGCTCGTATTAAACATTTTCTAAAGTTATTCCGGATGCCCGGTTCTTGTTGACTCACTGTTAAATATACGTACGTTTTTGCTATTATGAACTTATTATAAACTGCTGTACAGTCACAGTTCATAATCATTTTGCATTGTCTGTCATCCGGCCAACAATACAATAATTTTATCTGAAACTATAAGGATATTTTTATATTCCGTTTTCGGCAATCGATACCTTAGGGTTAGGACAGTAGCTCGAATGAGTTCAAAGATCAGTTGGTGATCCCCCACCCCGAGGGAACTAACTAAAGAAAGTTTAAAGCAGTTCATAATTATTGCTTTACATATGTTTATTATTATAAAGAACGTCTAGGATTGTATTGCCTCGTCCTCGGTCCTAATATGTAGTAAAATTGGAATGAGCTTTTGTACTCATTAATAGTCATTAATACAAATTATTTGTCTATACCTACTTGCGCTTGTTCAAAAATTCTTTTGCAAACAAGCAAAAGAAAGGTGTCCTTTTTTGTTCATCTCATACCCAGTTACATAGGTTTGCGTTTTTGCTATCACATTTGGCCTATGACTTGTTACGTGCCTTTAGTTAGTCAATTATTAACTAGTGACTAGTGAGGTGGTAACTTCAGCATAATATTCTGTACTAGCATGTGTGTATAGGTGTGTATCATGTAGCTCCGCGCGTTCTACGAACTCATGTAGCGATGAAGAGTGCCTTATGATAATTTGTATCAAATCTAAATGAAAGATATTGGTAGTGTGGAGATATTAATTAGGTACTAATTGACAGGGTTGAAAGCCATTTTTGGGGCAGCTCAAAGATAGCCAGATGGGTATTTGCTCTGAATCACATAATATTATTTAACTTTCATTGCGCTCGTGTACATTCTCTTTTTATCCTCATCAATCTCTTTATTGCATTGCAAGTTTTCTCTCCAATCCATTATTCTACAATCAATAAGATTGCTATACTACAGAAGTGGGCGAGGCGAAATGCAACTTTCCCCGACACTGAATACCATCTAATTTACAAAATGTTTACCACTACGATGTTCTCAAACCCTATCATGAATGACTGATAAGCTGATAAACTCCATAATTTGCTCGAACAAAAGAAATTACCCGTCACTTTCTCTGTTCAAATTTCGATGTGTGGTGTACAAGAGAACAAAGGGCAGCAGCCATTACTTAACACAAAACTGGTAATTACCATTCCCCTTCGAGTTTCTTTTGGGACAACAAATTGCAAATTCTACTATATAACAGAACAGGAATCGATTTGAGAAATGGAATAGCCAATAAAACGATGAAAGTACAAACGTTCACATGATGACGAGCCCCTATGCATTTTACTTAATGATTCATGCATGATAGCATGATGGTTGCAATAATGATGAAATAATATATAATAAATTCGACTATATTTACTGTAAGTTTTACATTTGACTATTACACACCCACATCACATCCTTTTTGTCCTGAAGAAAGTGACGGTTTTTACCTTGGCTTGGATTATTATAAGCATGAGTGTAATAACTGCTCTATGGGTTACCTTATGTTCATGCATTGGGACAAGATGACGTCTGTCTGAACGGTAAAAAAAAGTCTGGGTCAATATCGACAAGCACGGTTTACTGAATCAGATTTGTGAATCAGCCAAAAATCAATCTTTGGGCAAAATTGGGTGACAAAAGAGAGGACAAAATCAAATGCAAACATTTATAAATATCTTGATGGGATTGTCGACTCGACTGATTATTGACCTAGGTATCTCTATATTAGCGGGGAGAAAGTTTCAAAACCACAATACATCGAAAAATTTAAAGGGTGACTGAAATAGATTATAATATAATTATTAACACATGTTCTAAAAGCGTAAAGTTAACTACGTTAAAGTGTAAAGCTGAATATATACGATATTAGGTTGCTTGAACACGCTTAAGGGACAATTTATTTGTTATTTTAGTATAGCATTTAAAAAAGGAGCACTATGTGCTTCCCTATACTCCAATTTACTGAATTTATTGTTTTACACCTTGTACTTTCTCACTGAGGCGTTGAGTGAGTGAACATAGAATAATATTTAACTTGCAACTTGACTGCCGTACAACATCGATGGTTGCTAAAGATATGTTTGGCTGATGTTGATAATGCTGATGATAGAACGGAATATAACAAAGATATTCTAAATATACTACGTATGTCATAAAGCTTGCTCATATACACCACCACCATAACTTTGCGTTCCCGTGTTTTACCTTTTGCATCACAAATTTAGAACAGGAAGCTTTGAGAGCAACTACATGCTGTTTTTTACGAATAGTTCAACAAGAAGCTTCATCATTGTAAGTAGTTCGCTGCTACTTTATCGTACACATTCAACATGATCATCGTCAGCGATAACCTAGCACACTCATGTTCCATAATAATAAGAATAATAATAACATAAACATCTAAATCCATATATAAATTGCTTCATATAGCACACTGCAAAAAGACGATGGAGACGAGAGGCTAAACCGCTTGCTATCTCAAATACCACATGTTAAAAATCTGATTTTCATTGTAACGCTCCCGTCAAACGGTTCGTGACTTTGGAGCAACGAGGACTGTGAATGAGAGGGCTTCTCTTGTCACAACATTTTCGCATTTATCATTCTGACTTTTAAAATATGTTCTCTGGTGTACAGTTTTCTTTATTCTTATTTTTTAACGATTCTTTAAGAGAAAACAACTTGCCTCTTTTCCGCTATAGTACCACTGTCAGATTTTGTGCAAGCTGAAAATAAAAGCTGTTGTGTTGTTCTGGGCTTGCACTTCCCTCTAAAGAAACCCGATTAACTTGCCCTCGTACAGATTTTCGCACATCAGTTTTTCTGAACAGTCTTCACTTTCAATCAATTCGTTTCACTTGTGATATTTGGTGTTTTGGGGTGACCTGATTTTGGAAGTGAAGTAATGATATTAGGAAGATCGCGGCAGGAGCACTGACGATAGTCGAATTGTAATATATCAGTGATCTGATGCAAATTTGCAAATGCAAATAATGGTTGTCCTCCCTCCTACATTATTATTATTAGCCAGTGTTATTGGCTCTTAACTTCTCGATTTTCAATGATGGTTGTTTTTGGAACATCACTGCATGTTTCGTTGTGTTCTTGACATATTTTCAGGTGAGTTTCTACTCATTACTATAATTTCCTTCTTTGTGAAAAAGAATTTTGAAATTGATTTCATAACTTTTCCATTTTTAACGCCCATCTTCCTTATATTTATATATGATGTAGTCCAAACTAAATTTTGAATTTTGTGAATTTTGAATTTTAATGTACACACGTCTAAAAATACATATATTTGGCATCAACCCTAGTGTTTCATGTACGTAACAGTTGGACTAATATTAGAAAAAAAGTAAAAGTAGGCGAATAAAAGTTCCTTTAGTTTTACTCCAGGCAAATAAAGCAAGAAATATTTTAAATGCACTCCATGAAAGACGTAACATAATTTGAAGCAAATTCCCGTGAACATCATTACTATTACACATCAGTCATGTGGGAATATATTGGTAATAAACGATTTTTTCTCTCATAAAGTAAATATTTCAAATAGGCGTGAGGTCTGAGAAAAATTCTTCTTTCAACTTTGAAAGTTGTTAGATCTCACTACTAGATACGATTTCAGTCAGATGTACGAGATGCATGGAGGTCATTTGGTCTACTATCTATGATCTTTGATCATTATGAAATGAGCAACTGCATAACATGCCAATCTTTTTATTTTTGGAAAGAAATGTCGATGTCATCACGATCATTATGCGCAAAATCAGTGCAGTGAGTGAAATTTGCTAGTATTGCCAAAGTGGTACTGTAGTGTGTAATATGTACATATATATATAATACGCATAAACATTTTGGAGCTCGCATTTTTTATACGATATATACCGTTGTTGTTGTATATATGTAATATGTGATACCATTAATAACTCCATACCGGAAGGCAGCAGCAGTTATATCTGGCATCTGGCAACGTGTCAATCATAATAGCTTGAGTATCTATCTATCAAAGAGTTACATGTATTTACTCATACACATGCCTACATTGATGTTGGGGTAGTTGAGCTATGAAACACGAAACACGACGGGATAATATTATACTTCGAGGAAAATATTTATGAAAAATCAACAAAGTAATGTAGGTAGATAATTAGGTAATAATTACCTACCTACTCAATTATTGAAAAGTGTATACTTTCTTTTTATTTAAATGACAAATACAGATAAAATTTCCATTGTTTGGGAACCATTTTTCCATTGCGATTTTATTTTTTAACATTTTAAATGTTCATAATATGGAGGAAAATTCATTTTTTGGCTAAAAGGATTGTTTTATTTATTTTCACTTATAATTATAATATGTACAGTCACCTTTATACTTATAGTAGTAAAAAACCGTTTATGTATTGTATTATACATGTATTGCTACTTACTACTTACATATATACATACATAATAAAAAATAAAATAAGGCTACATAGTTTAAAGGGGCGTTGTGATACGTTATTGCTATTATTTGCTACTATTAATACTACTTTTAAAAGGTCTTCAAACACATGTATATTCCTTTGTATTGCAGAAAACGATAAAAAATTCAATTCTTTTCATACGCGTGAAAAAAGGAACAATTGAAGAAATACTTTTATATCTCACTGATTGATGAAAATGCATGCGAGCGAACGTTTATCCCATTTAATACATACGATATTTCGCTGTTATTTTTAAAAAGTTTAATGTGAACACTACCACTGGAGTTGAAAACATTTCTCGAAAATAACTTTGCTGAAGAAACCCGGAAAATGACGCCAAGCCGGAAAAACAATAAACATTACCCACCTGAAAGTGCGGGCGTAATAAAAATTAACAGAAACGCCAGCTGTTACAACACCACACAGCAGAGGAGTCTTTCACATAATCATCAACAACGATGGGATCAATCCAACCGAAATCTGGTTAGCGGAAGCATGATGGATGAAACGTACCACTACCAGAACCAGCATTTTCATAACAATCATTCCCAGAACAACAATCAAAAGACTTCCCGTAAAGATCCTCATAAAACAAACCAGAGTAAAAGGGAGTTCATTCCTTTGTTCGTCCTTGTGGATGCGTGCAGAGAGAACAACGAGAGAAAAGTTCGGGAAATATTCAGGAAGTTGTTGGCGTTGGAAGCAGAGGAGGCTGAACCGGTCGTAAATTTTCAAGACCAGACGGGAAGAGTAAGACATATTGCCTGCATATGATCACTTTGTTACACGCTTTCCCATACTGAAGGCATGACCTAAATATAAAACGTTTGTGACTTTCAGACCGCTATTAGTTATGGATGTGGTTCCGGAAGTATAACTATCATTGAAGAAATCAGTAGGTTTAAGTATACAAATCCCAACTTAGTTGACAATGATGGAAATGCACCTTTACATTATTCTTCAGTTTGTGGTAAGCAATAATAGAACTTTTTCTAAAAATACGCGTTTATTTACTTTGTTTACGACTTGTTCTCATACGAAGGACCTCTTTTTATGAATAAATAATTTAGGACATTTGGAAGGCGTAGACTTACTCTTATCCCGCTTTAATAGTGTTATCGATGTGAATGTCCGTAATGCTTCCGGTTTGACGCCACTGATGAAAGCGGCATTACAAGGTCGAACACGCTGTAACGAAGAGGTTGCTTGCTGCAGGTATGACTACATCAATTACATGGGCTTTTATTGAAATATCCGTGATTACAAAAACATTTTTATGATTTATGGTGAATTGTAATATGATGTAGGAGCATCTCCACATTTGAAGGACCATATTCGTGGTTTCACGGCGGCGGAATGGGCTCAACTATGTGGAAGGTATATGTGTCAGGATATTATCAACCGCAGCGCACAAGATACTCAAGCCAACGCTGTTGGCTCCTCGCTGGTACACAGCAAAACTTTCACTAATGTACACTTNCAAGATACTCAAGCCAACGCTGTTGGCTCCTCGCTGGTACACAGCAAAACTTTCACTAATGTACACTTTGCAGTTAACTCGCGAAACTAGATTATTGATGGTGTTTATTAATTTTCAGCTCAGTGACGAAAAGCCCCGAAATCGCTTATCAACAACTGATGAATCGTCCTACTATCACTTTTATGCCCGATCCACTGTGAACGGAGCCAAATGGCTGAAGAACAAAATAAAAAAGGTTTTGGGAGCAAGTATTAGATCTGGAGAAGACAAATCTTATGTCTGCGATAACCCCTTAGTGAAATCATTAGAGGATAAACGACCACATGATAGAAATTACTCCACGTTGACCAATTTGGGTTTAGGAGGAGCTACCATTTGTGCTAGTTCATTGTTGCTCCCTGATATGCAACCTATTGTTGACAAGCAGAAACAACGTGCTAGAGTAAACAGAAAATTATCCATACCATTGGTGCAAATTACGCCAGTTCGAAGATAAAAGACAAATTGAATCTCAGCGAGAGTGGAAAATTTTAAAATTGTTGAACATTGAATGAATTGCGCATAGCACATCAACTCTAGTTTACGATCGTGTTCATAGTTTATACTCCACGTTAATTGGGGCAATGTAAGACAGTTTAGAGCAAAGCGTTATGTTATTACATTATAAGCTTGATTATACATGGTTCATTGATCCCGAATGTTATTTATCATCATTTTTAAACCCTTCTCGATAGGAGTAATTTTAATACATGAATTCGATTTCTCTCTCGATATAATAGGCACACAATGTTGTGTATAAATTCAAAACAACTTTTATTGAAAGCCAAAATTGTATCCTATCTGTACACTGTTATTTTATTTTCACACAACAATAAACATTTACTTGCCTTCTTAAAGTTGAGGGGGGTTTGGGACAAACATAACATATTCTAACTTTCACTTCCGATAGAATTACACACCAAATGACACTGATAGCTTAGAGCCCGTTAATCGCGGCTTTGCAACCAATTCCCAAACAGTTTCGTCGATAACTTG
>JAHZNC010001009.1:0-69695 GCA_027744095.1 Zhuqinia jingwanae
AGGACTTAGCATATGTCAGAATACTACGAACTTATTATATATTTGTATTATAAAGAAATAGTACATGTCATGTAAATGTAAATAGACAAATCGTTCCTAAAGCAAGTACATCACCCCATTACCTGGATGGAATATCATGTTGCAAAATGCCCTGGTCATATGAGCTATTCAAAAGTCTAATTACAAGTAGTATAATTTGTATTGATGTATTGGAATTTTGGTATATTTGTTGCTATCATATTACCATAATAATATATATTTGTGATTGTTACACTATTATCATATAAAGTTCTACAAGTGGGCATGGCATTGTTGTTTCTTCGTAGAATTTTTTGTACGAGGAGAATGAGTTGGCACAAATTTTTTACTTGTTCTATCATCATTATGAATTTCTTCGAGTCTGGGTATTTAGATCAGCTAGATAAAGAGGCAATATTATACTAATATCCCAACGGACAATATATTGTTTTTGTGGACGATAAATCAATAAAAAATGGCAAACCTTTTAAAATGCAATACCTTACCTAGTTAATTATAATGATAATCATTTACAGAGCGTTGTAAATAGAACATTATCAGCTTTGTGCGACCCTTGTCATTCAACATAAAACGCACATCATTAAATAAAATTAATTTATCATTCTAATTTACAACCAGTAAAATCCTAAAAATGACTGCTTTTCAATCAATTTCGGTATTTTTTAAATAAAAACTATGTAAATACTTTTTTATTTTCTAAATACTTAGGGTTGCCCTCCAGTGAGTCATATTAGTAATTAATTGAAGTGATATTAATTTAATGTTAAACACAGGTAATAAAATTCAAGGCAGCAGTATTCAAGTGGCTTGACTGACAGAATAGCATTGTGGTGGAGGTATACATACGTTCTGTATTTACACGCACATCTCATACATAACCACTTGCAAGAAAACACATACAACATATCGCCATCGCCACTATTGCCAGAACAATGTTCATGTGAGTACAAGTTCCCAGTTTCCCCTATTTGAACTGCTTTCAGTTTTTCTCCATTGTAATGCAAATTGAAATCAATACTTGACTTTTCCAAATACCAGATGATAATATTGCATTGTTTTTAATTATTATTATTACCCATCTAAAACTTAATTGGATTCGGTTGGACGTAAATGCGATTGGTGGTGTTTTTGCTTTTTTCTGTTTTTAACTAGTTGTACTTGGGAAACAAAGCGGTTTTTATAGGTTGTAGTTGTGATAGTGATCGGAATTAAAGGACTGTGTGATTTACTTGTGATTGTCAGTTGTCAATAACTTTGCAAGGTTTTATTAAAGTTTATTGTTGCCAAGTAAAAACTAATTGGATTTCAAAATACAAAAGGGTGATAAAATCTTACAGCAATCATGGCCACTAGAGAAGAGAAACAATTAGAAATGGCGTTGGATATTATGCTTCAACGTGTTAACGAAATGAAGGCATCACTTCACTCGTTGGAGTTGAAGCTGGAGCATGATCACCAAAATGTTAACTTTCCAGTTTTTCTGGATTCGTTTTCTGTTATATCGGGACAGGTAAACTTAATATAGTAAACCTTACTATAGTAGCAGTAGTAGTGAATTATTATTTGGTTGTTAGCACGGGTTGAATGCTGTGCCTTCATCATATTTTTTCTTAACGTATAGATGAATACTTTGATGCGGCTGTTGAGATCAGATAAAGTTCCTCTTCTCAAGGGTCTGACGGTACTACCATTGTCTCTGAACCCGGAAAATGATCAAACTTTATTGAATATGACGGAGGGGCGCTTAAACTGCTTCAACCATGAGGTTGTCCCTGATTATTTAAGAACGAAACCTGTACCAGAGGTGGAAAGTAAACACGTCACCGTTGAAATGAGAGCAAATCAAGCGAATCCAGACGTTATAAATGTATGTCAATTACCATTTATTAAAGTGCCACCGATTTTTGTTCGAAACATAAAGTCGAAATATTTTATCACTTTTAGAAACAGTCTGCACAACTTACGAAAATGGCAAATCATGTCATAGATCTAGTTACTTCCGCGAGGGATGAGTGGGAAGCTAGTGAAAGAGGTGGCGTTCCTGCAACATTCTCTAGCAGTGATACACAAGAGTTGGTTGCAGCTCTTTATACTGGCAAAGCATTTAAAGCGTCACCTGCTCCACCTCCAGTTCGTCAACAGGCTCCTACGTCCTCCAGTCCCGCTCCACAAAGTTAGAAGCTCACTCCAAAACAATTAGCAATAAAACTTAAATTTAAAAATGCATGCGCTATAAATATATTTATTTCTGTTCCAGCAACAACCAAGGCCCCTGGACCAATCAAAACAAATATCAAAAGTGCGACTCCTCATACATAGTATTTTTTTGTAACAGTAAAGCATGGTAGCATTCAAAACGCCGTTCTGTTTAGTATTATAGTCATAAAAAATTAATTCTCACTGCCATTGAGTCATTTTCATTAACAAAGTTCCTATAAAGTTACCAAAAATTCGACCTGTCTAGTCTGCTATATTCGCAAAAAAAAGCGAAATAATTACCTGTGTAAAGTGCGGTGAAGGTATGTAGAGATTTTAATGGTTTGTAATTCTGGAGCTCGAGAATTTCATAAAAAAGTCTCGGGCAAAAAAGTTCTTTTGCAGAAATTAAATAATGTTTATTTTGTTTATGGATACATACCTTGCATATATATTGACATTATAATAATGTACATCAGTGAAACAAATATAAGAAACAATATGCCATTAATATGTAACGAGTTTTGATGCTTCCATGAAGAATGAATTATGTTAAGGGCATTAATTTTAAAATTCTCACATCAAAGTTTTTATTATTCAATGTTTTTGCTTTGAACTCTAGCTAAGAAACGATGAAATACAACTTCCCCCCAAAAGTAAAAGAGAAATGTAACACGAATGTAATACATAACAGTGCACCTTATTATGCCGAGAGGTAGGTGAGCCTGAGAAAGGTCAAAAGTTTTTTTTTTTTCGTTTTCCTCTGTTACATTTTATAGTTGATAAAAATTCCATTTCCATTCTGAACTTATCTTAAGCTTTCTTTTCCATTTCGTGTATTCTGAACTCTGATTTTAAACTGGTCTAGTTTGTTGATGCATGCATCATTTTAATTAAAAAAAAAATCCTACTCACTTTCTGTACTATGTTTATGCGTTTACTCTTCTTCGTTCTGTGTTCTATACATTCTAATAATATAAATGTGAAAACTGTGTATTTTCTTTTATGTTACAACAGTTGCAGTGAATTATAAATGCTGTCGTAAAAATAACTTCATAATTATATACATACATACACACATTGAATGATTTTTATTTTATTTTTTATCATTAACAGCTATCCCGACCCCACGAAACAAATTGGATTGCATTGAATTGCATGTTGCAGCCCAAGTCCGTCGTAAATCAGGTTATACCTTGTAACTAATTGTAAATTAATAATACCAGTAATCACAATTTCATCAGTGATAGCATGTTTTAAATTTAGTTGTTTCTGAACATTTGAATGAACATTCATTTTCATTAACATAATACTTTAAAGTACTCAACGAACAGAAGTGCATTTTTACACAACACACACAGTGTATTGTGTAAAAATGCACTACTGTTCGTTGTAAAGTACTGTGCCGCTGACTTGTAAATAGCTTCTCTGTTTAAAAATCAGCAAAACATCACATTTGACCTCTTAACAAAAATAACTAAATGTACATAAGTAGGTATTTTGTAAGGGACCTAATTGTATATCTATTTATGCTCCACATTTATATACGTGGAGTTCTACCTTTTATACATATATCAGATCGTTTTGTTGTAATTACATTTTATTAAAAGTAGAGCTGTGTTATGGCTACTATTATAAAAAATGAATGCTGCACTGTACTGAAACCATTGGCAGAACTCGATAAAATGCTTGGTTCTATCATATTTAAAACAACATCTAAACTCCCGTTTGATGGAGCCTCAGGAATTCCTAAAATTTTACTAATTAAGGGAACAATGTCCACATTCTTGATTGCTGGATACTCAAATCCTCGCTTAAATGCAGGTCCATGTGCAATAAAAAATGCCCTCATTGAAGCATGCCAGTTACCGTACCCATGAACTCCATACTCACGAGAATCATTGGCTACATTAAGAATTCAACACGATAATAATTATTATACAAATGGACAAGAAATAGGTTTTTGAAAATGTATAGAATCAACAAAATTAACACATATTTGCACCAACCTGTTAGATTCCATCGCTCATTGGTATTACGTATAGTCTGGTTAAAATCGTCAAACGCATAACCTAGATCAGCAGTTATTACAAAATCTGCAATTCGTCTTGATGCGTTATAGTATATCGGGTCGCGTTGAAGATCATCCTTCTTCCAAATAGTGAAATTGAGGTCATTACTTAATGTTCTTAGTTTCTCATACAACTCATCCTCCTTTTCAATTTTAGGGACCAAATGAATAACAGGTGTGACCCCATATTTCGCCTCCAGCCAATCCTCGTCTATCAACTTGTCCAAATAAATGATACGTTGTTGTGTCACTTCTTTCATGCCATGATCGCTGAGTAAAATCAAATTAACTTTGTTAAAAAGCCCATATTCAATTAATTTGTTGACTAGAAACGCTGTACGATTGTCTGCCTTTACTACTTCATTCAAGACTTCGTCACTATTAGGACCAAATGCATGACCATGGGTGTCAGGCTCGTCAAAATATAGAAAAACTAAATTCGCAGGTTTTGTGTCGTTGGTAATCCAACTTATCACAGTATCAACCCGGCTTTCCCAAGGAACAGTGCCGTCATAATGACGGTAATAAGTCGGTAGCAAATTATTTTTAGAACCATATGGCTGTGATGAACCAGGCCACATGAAACATCCACTGATTCGACCTTCCCCAGCCATCTCGTTGAGTATCTAAAATATGTATAAAACATGATTGAGAAAATATTATTTTGGTAGAAAAATATCATTTATGTCAAAGTGTGTTGCTAAACATATCTTGTTCAGTTTCGTAAAAGTACAAGTAGTAGCAGTAAAAGTAATATTTTGATACCCAAATTGGTAACACTTCGGGATGGTAATTCCAAAATCCTGGATCATCATTATATCCACTTAAGGTTTTATTGTACAGAGGGTCAAATAGGATATTGTCCACTATTCCATGAGATTCCGTATATAAACCAGTAGCGATAGACTGATGATTTGGAAAGGTTCTGGTTGGAAAGGTTGGTGTCATAAAAGGGACGCTTACACCAGACAATCGTAAAGCATTCATCCATGGCGTCCCCTTCGCTTTGCTGAAGTAGTCACTTCTGAACCCGTCGTATGATACTACGATTATCACTGGATGAGTAGATAGCGCATCATCTTTCAAACTTGATGACTGCACTGCATAACATTGTGTGATAAAAAAGTAGCTCAACAAGCCAGTCAAGAAAACGGCGTGCATTTTCACTGCTGTTGTGTATTTACAGACACTAACGGTGTCTATTTAGGACTTTATGCATACGAACAAAATTGTATGTAGTTAATTATAATTTCGAGATTCTTGTTACGTATGTAGATAGATTTGGATATCATATTAGTTAATTAGTCTCGTGTCGAAGCAAATGTGTGACTGTTTTGTTGTTGGGTAGTGTTATAGTAATGTCGATACTTGTGTATTAACAGTGTGAAAGTATTCCCAGTATACTATAGTAGGTAATAATGTTTGCATGATATCTGGGCCGTGCCTTTGTTATTATGTAAATTTATGATTGCAAAGCTACAACAATATTTCGGTACATCGTGCACAAGTATGTATAGAGGAACGTTTCATTCGATTAAACGAGTTTTATCTTATCTTTTGAAAACTTTTCTCTGATTTTCACATATTAACACACATGTAAAACATGATTACACTTTCACATTTAATTCATAGGCAAGTATTTACTGCCAGAAAATTGCACGTCCATGTGTCACTCTCGTATGTACTTACCTAGCCTTGTATTGGCAGGAAGAATAATAATATGCAAATGGTTATTACTTTTTTGCAAATATTTTGGAATGAATACCTGAGACTTGCATCATTTTGGCAGAAAAAAATATGTATCACTTTTACTATTTTTAACAAAAACTGTTTCGCTCCGGTGATAGTGTTTAGCGTCAGCCTAGTGAGAAGCCTCATGTAACAAGTATAAATAGTTCAGCATTCAGCAGCAAGCACGCTATAGTACGCTACGCAAATGGTGTGATTACGCGCAGTCAGAATTCTAAAAATGAAATGAATGACACTTCTTTTAAAGTGCTGCAAGCAAAGCGGATTTTAGGTAATATGTTTGTTGATGTCTGTCTGTCATAGCAAGAAACGTAATATCAAGTATCAACAACTACACAGTTTTTAAATCTATCGTATGCCATGTACACAAATTTTTCTACAGAATTGCATGCTTCAAGTAATGAATAAAGAACTGTTGAAGCTTCCAAACTATTAAAAACGTGACGCACCTGGCAAAAATATAACGTTCATATGATATATTGCCGAATATTTTGCTTCTTTCTATGACACAGTGCTTTCACGACTTTTTGCACTTTTTTACTTTTCGTTTTAAATCTTCTATCACCACCGTTGACTGACAGTATAAGTTATGTAATGTGCACATAATATTGAGTTCATATGAGGTTTTTGGAGTAAAGATGATGGATGTTGTGCTGCTGCCAAATATAGCTGCATGAGGTTCCATATTGGAAAGGTAGAAATGGAACAGAGCACGCACACATAGCAGCTTCGCTAAACCCGAGTTGAGTTAATTATAACTCTGGATATAGTAGAAGTAGATTATACGTATCAGCCATCAGGACACGTTGGCTTTTCTCAATGCCACACATATGTTGAAGCCGCAGCTAATTGTCAGGTTGTAGAGGAAACCATTACCGCAAGTCAGTACTACATAATTAGCAGAATTACGCTGAGTCTGCAAATTTTTTGTGGATATGTGTACTTAATGTTAAACTATTTTCTGTAAGGTTTTTCATAACACAGTCGCTGCACTATGTAGTAAGTATGAAAAATTAATATGTTGTTGCGTATTTTCCTGTTACCAACTTCAGTAAAATGATCTGAGGTTAAGAATAAGTAATATTTATTTGAATCAGGTATAGCTATAAAAGGTTGGAGAATTAATATGCAATATCTGCTCGGCGAAAAAGGATAAATGGAAATAATTAGCGATATTTAAAAAAAATTGATTTGTTTGGAAATATTATTATTAGTCTACTTTTAGTTAAAGATTCATCAAAACACGGTTTACAGTTATCATAAACTGCATTTAGACTTACGAGTACTATTATATATTATTACAATGATTTCAATGTTCTCTTCTTACTTACTTTATACTTGATTTAGAATGTGAATTATGGACTTGAAGCCATATCACTCAATTTTGATTATTATGCTTACTTTACGTGCTTCAAGGTTTCATTTAAAACGCCTTGTAAATCTTTGAGTAGCCTATCATTTTCAATGGTACCGTTTGCGATGGCTTCCTGCAAACTTTTAACGTCTGCAAGCTCTTTAACTATTTCAGCTGCATTTTGGTGTAATTCTTTCAGTGAATTTAACCGGCTCGTTAGCTCTGGCAGCGCCTGAATCGTACTTGAGGATTCCTCCATCAGGTCATAAAGATCTGAAAGCTGGCATAAATACCAAAGAACAACAGTTACATTACATGAACACTGTTGGAGAAAAACCAATTTTATGAACGTAGCATTGGTTATGCTATAAAGGTAATTTGCAATAGTTTTTAAATGGAGATTTGTTAGCACGAGCAAATGCTCAAAATACGCATTATTAATGTGGGCTACCTTTAGTGTCCTTTCCAATTCCTGTACGTCAAGTTTCTTCTCCGAAATTTTAGTAACCTTTTGTAAAACAGACGATAATCTGGCTTCTAGTAATTCCAAATGAGAAGGTTCTAGGAGACTTAACTTTGTATTAAGAACATTTAAACATCCAAGAATGCTTTGATTTTTTGAATTCATAGCGATACTAGCCTGTAAATTTGTAATAATTACCACTTAAGCAAATTCAAAAGGATAAAGTTACAACATAGTCATTTATTTATCATCAGCTCACCAGTTTGTCTTTCCGGTCTGATCCCATAACGGTTTCAATTCGCTGCAAACGTTGCTCCAACTCGGTTACACGATTAATATGACTATTAGCTATTGATCCAGAAGATTGAACGCACAATTCATAGTGAATTGCAGATCCAGAATCGGAAGCTGATCCTTTTACTTTGTTATCGCTAGGCTTTATTTCCTCCAGTTTTGCAGCTATTTTACTGAAAACATAGGTAGTAAATTATAAATACGAAATCATTTGTAATCTGTATTGTAGTATTCAGTTCAAATTGAAAGATTTGTGCTTTACTTTTTCAACTGAGCTGGGGCTCCCGTTGCACTATTATTTCCAGTGTTGTTATCAAATCTAAGTTCCAGAAGTTGTTTTTGCATACCAACTGATTCTTTTATGATATCCTCAGTATTCAAATTCGGATCGTCCGTACCCATTCCATTAGTTTGAATTTCATTGATAAGCTCTTGGAATTCGCACTAAACAGTGTAACCATTAGAACTATTTTAGGATATCGCTCCCACTATCATGCATGCAGCTATTTTTATATTAACCTTTAGTCTGAGGTACTTCTGCAAGGTTGTTTCCGGTTCCCCTGCCGGTGCCAATTCCCATAACGTCTGGGCATCATATCCTCGCTGCCGTCGTGGTTTGGTTATGCGATCAGAAAAATCTACTTTTGATCCGTCCAAATATTTACCTCGAAATATTTCACTAGCGGTTTCCGGATTTAAGTGCACCTTTTCAATAGCAATGTTTTCCTCGTCAGCCTGTGTGCAAAATAAACACTATGAATTTCTGGTTATACATGAAAATAATGATGATTTAGGTACGAAGTGGTTTTAAAAAAACTGTACCTCGTTGTAATCAGTATACTGATCACTTTCTGGTAAGTCTATGGTTTCATAACAATCAGGTTGATCATATGCCTAAGTGTACATTAATTAGACATGGATCAATGGAATAATTAAATATAAATTTTTTATATAGAGAAATTTGTGTACATTCGTACAAACTTGTAAAAAAAATTGATTTGTTCTGGCACTTACAATTCCTGGTAAATTTGCGTATTTGGGGTCTGCCACTGCCATTTTTTATTAAATATTTAGTCTTTAATACTGTCCAATAATCACCTATTCAAAAATTCAAAGATTATTACACAACAGATAAATATTCAACCAGATTCATTTTAAATCATACAAGTTGTATGATACAAATACTATATTGCTGCCAGTGGTGCAGAACAGGCAATTAAAGCTAAAACCTATACATTTGAATAACTTTAGTACTCTTAAATAGTTTATATAAGGTTTGAAACTGGGTTGGACTAAAAAGTTTAAGTTTACAAAGATTACAACAATAAATGCAATACAGTAAGATGACAATATAATTGTCAGTGAACAGCTGATACATCATCATGTACTACAAATGTGTACATTGTGTGGGAATCGAAGTTTAGTTTAACATAACCGTTGTTATAAATTGTAAAACAACTGTCAAATTTCAAATCCAATTAGGCATTTTAGGAAGAGTGAAGGGCTCCGCCCCAGATATTACAACAATTTATTTATATTTATACCAGCTAAGCTTACCTTTCCAAACTGACCATAAACAAACAAGATTGGCTCGTCCTTACGATCAGTTATAACTTGTTTGGAATTTTAAGATAATTAATAATTAAGTTAAAACGGCAGAAAAGGACAATAAATGACAGGTCAGAATGCTTTTAACTCTCCCGCGCAGGTGTACTTTCCGTCAGTCTTCACCGTCATACACGATCTTACTCATCTCCTCATTATATCGGTACATGTATTTATGTGCATTTCAGTAATATTTTAATACACACACAACAAGACTACGCACGTAGACGTAACCCATTCATCCATTTGTACTTTGTACAAACAAAACATTAAAAGAAACAAGCAAGCAATGTTAGATTAGTACATTTATAATAAAGTCTTTCCATTGTTTTCATTCCGTATATGTTAATGCGGTGCAGTTCGTCTGTCGGCACGAAGATTATTATTTCTATTAATATTAATGAATTATAACTCTAAAAGTACTTTAAAGTGTACATAGTACATAGTGCATTTGTTAGTGTTAGCTGCTAATATGACACTTTTAATATTTACACATTAATTGCGCGGTCTGGCTCAATCAATATTAACCATTTTTACTTTTAAAGTAAACTAGCCTTGCATATTTTCTTCATTTTTAACATTATATACACTAAACGCAACAAAAATACGCTTCATATTATGAGATGTTCATCGCCAACATCAATACAACGATACTCAAGCTCAATGCAGAAGAATACATACCAGCAGCAGTATTATATGAAAGACATACCGTTGACTTCTACTTTTACTCCACTAACAGGTATACACTTTAACACACACAAAACATTACATAAATGGGTGAATATCTGCAACAGACCTATTTTATACATACATGCACTTATACGCTCTCGATAAAAAAGTTGTACGTGCGTAAGTATTAAAAACGGTGCGCGGATGCGGATCGGATCACACTCACAAGAATTGTATGTAAAAAAGGGTTGAATTCCTTCTCTACTGTGCTGTTGTTGTGTTATTATTATGAAACGCTTCTGTCTGAGGCTCTCTTCTGCCGATGCAATAACGCATTGGCGAATACAGCATTACGGTACCGCTTGGCTATCCTGTGTTACAGATTTTAGCTTCACATGCAGTCCCAATCCAATGCTCCGTGGCCGAAAGTCGTTGAAAAAATAAACTTGGTAAGCCAGGCCAGAGGATAGGCAAAACTAGAATGAAGCTCTTTCTCCCTGTATAAAACAAACAGAGAGATGCAATACGCATTCACACTATTCACAGTATTCACGCTAAACACACATATACACAATAAAAAAACACTTTTTATACTTTCGACATTATTAGCTGTTGTAGAGCAGCATAGTAGTAGGTATATTTAGCTGTAAAAAGTAAAAACATTTGGCTTCTGTCTGTCGTGTTTGTGTGTGTACTGTGTGTACTACCGTAAAAGCAGGACTGGCAGCACTAGCAAACGAAGAGAACAGAAAGAACAACCCTTATTTTTTAGTGAAAAAAATCTCTATTCGCCACAATTGTATTGACATTGGATTTGGAAATAAGAAGAGCAAGATGAAGATTCAACTCAAGACGACGGATACTTCAACTACAATTTTGTTTTTCTGCTAGTAAAAAGGTAAAGTTGTGTTGTATTGAATGTATTGAATTGAATGTTAGCCGAACGAAGTAGTTTTTCGATGGAATAAATCAGTCCATCCAAACCAAAAAAGAAGTTGAAGCAGCAGCAGTAATATTTAGTACCAGTCGTTGACCTGTATATCTTTTTAACAATAATTTATAAACATTCAGGCTCCAATTTATTATTTTATCGGGTAGGTTAAGTCTTTAAAAAAATTATAATTGTTTAGTCTTTTCCCTTTTGAGTCTTTAATGTTCAAAGTCATAATCGAGCATAGCGTAGTGTTTTAGGAAGCTCCTTTGCGATACTCTGAGGGTTTGCACGATATAAGAACGGTAGTAATACGTTGGCTAACGTCCCCCCTAATTTTTGATTATTAAATTTGTACTAATAAAAGAAACTAATTTATGATATGCTTCAGACTATCAAAAACATCATAATTACTAGTTAATCATGACATTCTGCATCGTAATTTCTCAATTACTTGATCACATTGATTTAAGCAGATTGATCAATTGAACTTGATGGTAACAGTTAGAGGGTCCGTGGGAAAGCAGAAAATAACACTGAAATTAAAATTTATGTAAAGAGCAGGTAGCGGGTTCTCGATGAACTGCAAAGGAAATATTATTGAAGTTGTCAGAATTGTATATTTTGTCAAATCAAATTTGGAAAGTGTTCGCAATTAGTAGTAAACTTAGCAAATTATAATTAGGTATGATAGGAAATTGCCCAGTTTAGTATTTGTGTACAATCGTGCACATTAAATTGAAAATGGCTACCGTATTTGACAATCAGCTGACATTGTTTTGTTTTTATAGACTTCTTGGAGACATTTTGCATTTTAATGGTGTAAATGTATATGCTTTGACGAGTTTTAAAGGACATACACACTAGTATAGACAGCTGTGTAGGTGTAGCATTTGTTAAAATGCATAGTTTAAAAAAAAAGTAATAAAGTATATGGGAACACAGTACATAGTTAGTGACATGATGTAGGATGGCACTCAATATGTCACATCAAATAACAGCATTAAAAGTATGTTCTATTAAAATAGTTCAGGCACATGCATAGGTCGGAAATGAAACTAGCTTGATTATTACATGATAGTCCCATGAGCGCAAATTTTAAGTAGCAATTAACAAGTGACACTTGAAGCAAGTTCAATTCTATGTTACACTTTTGAGAGTTGGTATAATGTAATTAACTTGACACTTTATATTTATATTATAATTTCAGGTCCTTCAGACAGAGCATTTTACGGATTGAACGTTACAAGGAACATCACAGAATTGATTTTGATACTGTATGCTGCTGTTTTTGAGCTTGTGTAATGATAGAAATAAGTTACAACAGTAAGTTTGTGATAAATATAATATAAAAGCACAGGCAAAGAGTAAACTACAAGTACCGGTATTCTTGTTGTTGATAACACGACTTTTTAAATTGAATTTTGTTTAGTTGGAATGACACGAGACTTATCTTCATAAAGATAAACGGAGTGCGCAGCCAACTAGACACTGTAAGTCGGCGGACTCCTTAATAGAGGAGGGACAAGTAACATCGCCTGCGTTCCCAAAATACAGTAAAACTGAAGGTAATCGACTTTAGCTCGTATCCTGCATCTGCAGGGTCTATCGGGGCAGCCGTCGCGAAGGATTGCACCGGTCACAAATTGTCTCCATCTTCGATGAGCGGAGTTAGCCGGGGCCATGTTCAGGACTCAAAGTTTGACATTAAAATGTCAAAACCAGGTCCAGGAACTTTTAATGACACCAAGAAAGTTAGACAAGAAGCTGCTAATAAATCGGTAACGTTATACTTTAAAACTAAACTAATAAACATCACATTCATTCATTGTATTGTAGTTTGTAAATTAGTTTAAATACTTTATCCGCATACCTCGTTAGCCATATACCATTTGTCATTAGACATATAGCGTTCAGAGGCATATATAACAAAACGAGCGTGACAGTTTTAAAGTCTCTACTGTTCAAACGGTGTGAGCAAGGCCAAAAAGTTATTTTATGATACCCAAATCTAGTCTTCTGTGAATATCCAAATGAATTTTTTGACCGATTCTTATATTCTTATTCGTTAAATAGAATCATAAGGGTTAAAAGTTGACGCTACTGATATAAGTTACTGCAGGGTAACGGACTACTGACAATGATGTATTTATATAAGTATCAGTTTCATTGTTTAATTTATTAATTAATACCCCTGTTTTGTAATTTCAGAAAGGAAAGGTTGGGGACTGGGTGAGACACATTAGTTCTTCAGGAAAAGAATATTATTTCAATGTGATCACCCATGCGTCACAATGGGAGAAACCACGTGAGTGGTTAGATCACGAGAAGAAGTATGGTTTGGTCCCAAGTACTCCAAGTAGTGCTTCCAAACCTACTATCCAACACCATCATTTGAATTCCTCCAACCATTCGTTGTCGGCGTCAGACCAAAGGGAAAGAGACCGTGACAGGGATCAAAATCACCGGGAACGGCATCAGAGTCTTAGTTCTCATAATTCCAATAATTCGCATTTGCACCAGCACCACTCTCAGCACCAACAACACACACACCAGCAAAGCACAGCCTCCATTTCTCATCATCATTCCTTTAGTGGTATTAATAGTGGTAATAGAATATCTTCAACTGATTCTTCTTCCGTACACCATACAAGCAGTCAAGGAATCTCAAATGCGAGTCAACATAGTAGGAGCTCCCATTATGGCGATGTCTATTCAAGACATTCGTCATCGTCATCCTCTGCTCAGAGAGATATTCGCAAGCCTTCTGAAGGTTAGTTGACAGTAATCCTTTTTCAAAATGTTTGAATTGGTAATAAACCCCAACTCAACTCAGTAGAGTAAACAATTTAAATTTTACCTTGTTATACATAACTAATAACATAGCTAAGTACGAAGGTAGTTTTCGTGTTAAAGTAAAAAGATCTGTACGTGTGAAAGGAATATTAATGTATATTTTTCCAACTACTACTTCACTTACTCCAGTTTCTGGAGAACTGTCTACACATGACACAGGTCGTGTTCTACTTTGTCAAGTTTAGTATTTAAATGTGAGATGTGGTAATATATCAAAACTTGTTATTTACTTGTTTCTATTCATCTCAATAAGAAGGCATTTTTATTTCAAATATAAAGTTTGAATTGAATATTTATTGATTTTTATTTCTTAGATATGCAAACAGAAGATATGGATATTTCTCCCTTGGATGACACTAGTTCACCGGTATCAACGGACTCTAGATCACTGCCGGGTCCTAGTGGTATACATTCACATTCTCACCAAGGACATTCTCACTCACACTTACATCATCACATTAATCAAAAAGGAGTCCCGGATGGCATGAACTCCAGGGATGATGTTAAACATATAAACTCTGTGGGTCATCCGCAGGGTGGAAGTGGAAGACTGATTCATCACAATAGTAGAAGTCATCACGACGAGCATAGAAGCAGGTAATTTCAGAGCAATTTTTTGGTGATTTTACTGTGAAATACGATAACATTTACAGTGCATTTAGTATATCATTGTTTCTTACCTTTAGAAGTCGTGACAGAGAAAGGGACAGAGACCGTGACAGAATTGATAGGAGTAACAGTAATCGTCGTGATAGACGATATATCGATAGAAGGTTAGTACTTATTTAACTTGATAGTTAACGTAAAACTTTTCAGAAATATATTGCAGATATAACGTTAAAACAATTTACATGTTATTATTCGTATTCAGAAGCCCCTCGCGAGACGACAGACGCGAAAGGGATAGGGAAAGAGAACGAGAGAGAGAGCGCGATAGAGACAGGGACAGGGATCGCGATCGTGACAGAGAAAGGTCGAGAAGTCCGTGGGACAGAGATGGAACGCCGGAAAGACGTACGAATTTCCTGTTTACACTTTTGGTTACACAACACGTCAAATATGTAATACGTCATTTTGAAACTTTGATCTGATTATTATTTTTAACTAGATCCTGGTGGAGATGCTCCTGTCGCCACAGGGCTTGGTTCGTTGGGGGCGCTGGCAGCTCTTAATACGGAACCTGAAATACCTCCGTTACATTCGTCATTAGCAAAATACTTCCGTGAAGATCTCATAGTCCATGTTAGAGATTTGCCTGGTGAATGCCTGGAAAGACAGGTAGGAAACAAGAAGTGGTTTGAATTGGCTGAAGCTGACAGGATGAATGATTGCAAAATTTACAATACCACCATCGTAATCCGCTAAATACAATTTTGGTGGAAAGAATATTTTGATATCAGTCAGTTGTGACGTGGATTGTTGATTGTTGACGTATATCAAGTGCTCTGTGATTGTGATTATTACTATTTTGTGGGGTCCAAACGTGCCGAGTCGAAATCTGTGTTTTGTTTTGGAGGAAATGTTTGATTTTATGCTCACCCACGTTTCTTAATTCAATCAGGGTTAACTTGATAATGTTGTGATAGAAAGCACGTTGATTTTAGATCGGCTATATTACTGGAGGTTGATTTTGAGTAAATGTTGCAATCTTTCTCTAATGGATTAAACGGGTCGGGACATCTTATGCTAATGCAATGCAAATCACACATTCATTGCAAAAAATATCCCGTCTCGTTCTTCGACGGAGCCTTTATTCTTCTTCAGTAATATTCTGTTTTGTCAAACAAATGTATACTAACTTGTGTTGTTTACTCTATTTATATATTCGTAGGCAAACAAACTAAGTGATGAAATCGCAGTACAGAGCGCCATTCAGCTATCTAAAGTGTCCGCTGACCTTAAAATGGCTAGGAGCATGGTACGTCTTGCCGATATTCAAGCAACTTTACAAGAACAAAGGATACTTTTTCTAAGAGAACAAATAAAAAGCTTAGAAGAGAGCGATAAGGATAGTTCAGCAATGCTAGGAGTCGAAACTGGTGATAGTTAAGAAATAGCATAGTGCTGAAAATAATCTGGGCAATATTGTAGGGATGAATCTAAAAGCCTAACAATTGTTTACCTTATAAAAGGCACATATTTGACAAATGTTATTGCTTGCCTGTATTTGTTGCAAAATTAACGATTTTTACGGGTCAGGATGGAATTTTGTGTTTCGTCATTTTCAATTTCGTATTTATATCGTGACAGACGCCAATTGTTCCCTTATTTCATTAAACCCTTATTTATTTTAAAAATTATGTACGATACTCTTTCATTAGCACGGTGGAAGATCGTTTACCCTTCAGTATTGGTCCTAAAAAGTGACTATCAGTTCTCCAAGTTATCTTAAGCGATAAATTAAAATGCATAATTGTTCCGTTTTATACGTCATTTACGACTTAATATCGCGTAATGTAAATTTTATCATGCTTTAGAATATTAAAACAAGTATGAAGAGAGAAATTATTTTAATAAAAAAACGTAAGACTGAAGTGTATACCCAAAAGAGTGTTATGGAGTTTACATTATTAATATTACCACTACTGCTAATCTAAGGCCTAAAGTGAATTTAAATTTAACCAGTTTCTCCATCTGTTCGTTCCAACGTCTGTTTAACAACCTTTATTTGGTCAACTGTTGGCGAGATGTTGAAGTTTTTACTCCGTTTTTGTGCAGCGCCTCATGCAACGACTTCGTTTGGATTTGGACACCTTGTATAAATAGCGAAGTAATTGATCAACTGTCGACCCGGAAAAGTTTCAGGATTATTTTTTAATCGTTTCAGTTACTTGTCGACGTTCCGTCGAACTCTATCTTTATAATTCCCGAAATGTCTCACTTTGTTTGTTGCAGAAAGAAATGGGAGCAACAGCTACTTAAACAGAAAATAAGATATTTATTAATTTAGTATATGTGATCTCAAGAATTTGAATAATGCGGAAGGAAAAATACTAAATTACTCCTTCTACAAGTCTATGTGGCATTCGTATTATTTTATCTAGTCTGTTTGTTCCCTTCCACAGCTCTAATGACAAACCCAAAGATTTTCTTTGTTCCTTTAATCGTTCTTTTGATTATTTATGCATTCTATGTAATTTTAAATTTTGCTGCCAAATAATTTCCCAATTATCACGCATGCTAATCACGGAACGTCATGCGTATGATTTGATGTGCATAAATGTATATACATATTTATACAGAACTACATACCTCTATTAATGAACATTGTTTTAAATCCATGTGCGTCACATAATAAGTTATGTTGTGACATATTTCCTGATATGTGCGTGAAAATTTCAAGATTAGATATTTAATAGCAATATGTACGTATTAAAAGCATGTTATCTTCTGTAATACTGTACGGTACGATATTGTCTCGCTGATCAAGTGAAGTTTCGATTGACTGTGTTGGATCCGTTCTGATTGGCTTTGATAGCATTTAATTTACCAGATGTGCTCATGTCGCAAATTTCTGCTTCAAAATCTGAAATAATCATTTAAAAAAGTTTATGTTGATCTCGGGCAATAATAATATACGTTCGAATAGCGACGGGAAACTTGAAGTTGCAAGTTTGCAAAAAATATTAGATCAAATTTTACAACATGGTGGAAACAATTTTTCGTAAGGATTATTCAGCATTGTTTGGTTGGCTAGAATATTTAATTTTTGCATTTGTTGTGGTACTGTCCATGGCTATTGGACTATTTTATGGCGTTTTTAACAAAAAGAACACAACAAATGAAGACTTTCTTGTTGGAGGACGCACAATGTCTGTGTTTCCAGTTACATTGTCTCTGGTTTGTAGGTATGTATGATTTGAAATAATTAGCCTGTAAGTTGTAAGGGTATGATGAACTTATGAACGTGTAATTTATATAACCCAACCAATCCCCAAAATTTCCTCACTTTCACTTTTCCCAGTTTTATTTCAGGAGTTGCCATGTTGGGTGACCCAGTTGAAGTGTATTACTACGGGATTCGATATGCTTTTTTCATCGTATCCATCATTCCCATGACATGCGCAGTTGCCTTTCTATACGTACCCGTGTTCTGTAAATTAAAATTAACTTCTGCGTATCAGGTTAGATGTACTACATACATAATATATATATATGTGTGGAAAACGTATTTACGAAATCGTAATAGTATGGGTTTAAAAAAAATTATTAGTACTTGGAAATGAGATATGATCAGAAAACTCGCCGTGTTGTATCTTGTAGTGCCATCATTCACTTACTGGTACCTCTATTATTGAAGATTATTACGTTTTTATGTTAGCAAAGGATTGAAAATTACCTACTGTAATTTAAATTTTTTTCAAACAGTTGTATATGCCTTTATCTGTATGGGCACAATCGTTGGCGTTAGATCAGGGTAAGAAATGCATTCCAATAACTTTATTACATGTACTAGCATGTTATGATTGGAAATTTTCATTCCAAAACTGAATTCATGGAAAAATTGAAATCTGCATTTTGTTTGAAGGACAGTGGCTGGTATCAACAAATACTTGTCTTCAGCCATTATTTTCTTGACTTGTATTGTTTACTCCTCAATGGTTAGTCCCCAAATTTAATAAAACAATTTGGCAATTAATTTTGCTCATTATTATTATTTTTTAATACCTGAAACAATACTAATTAGTAATTACACATACTAAACTATAAAAACTGTGATGCTCTCTTCCTGTGGATGATTGGGATGTAAAATAGGGTGGATTGAGAGGAGTTGTTTGGTCGGATGCCTTTCAGGCATTAATAATGTTTGGCAGTACCATCACAATACTTTTGTTAGGAGTAAAAGAAGTGGGTGGGTTTGGCACAGTATGGGAAATAGCCTCAAATGGAGGAAGAACCGAGTTTTGGAAGTATGTATGTATTAATAAAGCATGATATTAAACATAATTATTATGCTTATTGAATAGGTTATGGACTATAACTTATATAGTTGCTATAAACAGTTATGCTAAGCTTCATTTCAACATTTTCAATTTGCAGCTTTGATTTTGACCCTCGCACTAGATACACAGTGTGGACTGGTTGCATTGGAGCATATTTTACTTGGTTGTCACTGTTTGCAGGATCCCAAGGGCAAATTCAACGATATCTTTCAGTGCCCAATGCTCAAAAAGCACAACAGTTAGTGTTTGAAACAATCAAATCTCGTTTAATGAAACGATATGATGCATGGTAATGCGTAAATTCAAAAAGCTAGTAAAAGTTTTGAACATTTTTCAGATGCATGATGTTTAGTCTAGCGGGATTAATTATGGTTCAACTGCCCTCCTTTTTTCTGGGACTCGTAATATATGCAAAATATAGTACATGTGATCCTGTTTCAGTCAATGTAAGTATTCGACCCTTGATGCTTCGTCGAATTATTTTATACATATGGGATCAATAAAGTACAATAAAATTAGCGTTTACATTAACCGATCTTAGTTGGGCTGAGTAATACATACTCAGTGACTCACTCAGAGTCAGTATATGTGTATGTATGCGAAAATTCGTGTACGCAGACGTTTGCAGAATCTATTTTAAGGGGAGCGTTACACGAAATCAATGAATTCGACTGTTTTTTTCAGGACTTTCAAATCATACGCATGTTGATTGTTTTATATTATGTTACTTCTCTGTTCTTTTTCTGTTCAATACTCTTTTCCTTTGCTCAGGCTGTAGGGTCGTCCGACCAGCTCCTTCCTCTTTTTGTAATGGACTCATTGGGTCATATCAAGGGTCTACCTGGGCTTATGGCTTCAGGTCTTACATGTGGTACCCTAAGGTGAGGTTTAAAAATAGCTTGATATGCATACTTCTTGTTTTCCCTAATCTTTCGATTTTACATTTCAATTTAATTTGAGTTTGTAGTAGCGTCTCCTCAGCTTTAAATGCTATACCTGCAATTATAGTTGAAGACTATGTGAAAGTATTATATCCCAATAATCTGAGTGACACAACATTAGGATATCTTTCCAAAGTAATTTCTGTAGTAGCTGGTTTGATCTCATTCTCTTTAATTTTTGTGGTTGCAGCTATTGGATCAATTGTCCCAGTAAGGAAGGATTACAAATTCTCAAATAATGCACATGCATCTCTTGCATTTGCAATATGAAGAATAAAAAATATGATTTCTGAAATTTAATTGTTTGCAGTTCTCTGCACTTTTACACGGAACATTTTTGGGCCCCACCGCAGGAATATTTACGCTTGCTTTTTTCTTCCCTTGGACAAATGCCATTGTAATAGCAAATAAATATCTATCTTATTGGAAAGTATGCGAGAAATTTTTTTAATCATGTTTTCTATTACGAGTAAACAATTACTATTTTCTTAATTAAAAGGGTTGCATATCAGGAGCGGCAGTATCCATCGTTCTAACCCTATTTTTAGGCATAGGGTCCACAATAAATGGTCTTAATGGAAACTTGCCCAATCAAAAACTGCCATTACAAACTCATGGTTGCTATATGCCTAACAGCACAACAACTACAGCATCGTGGGTGGTACAAGATCTGTATGACCGGCAACCCTATTTGGTGTCAAGCACATGGAAGGAAGAAGAGTACTCTACAATAATAGACCTGTTTTCCATATCCTACATATGGCAACCTTTGGTAGCTGTAGTGGGGACCGTTATGTTTGGGTTGATTTTCAGTGTAATTGTGAATTGCTTTGTTGAGCCCAGGCACCCGGTTAAAGCAGCACACATGTCACCAATAATAGTAAAGCTGTGGAGAAAAGTATTGAGTGATGAAACGTTTCAATATTGGATTGAAAAGGAAGAGGATGATAATAATAAGGAAATAGAAAGTGAGCGTAAGAAAACTCATGATATTATTGCTACCGAAATAAACTAAAAGTTGACAACATGTTGACTTACTAACCTCTATTTTTCCTGTCACTTTCATTTTCAATCACTTGCAAATGCATCGAAAGGGAGATGAATCACATACGTTTACATATTATGTACTATGAAAATTTTGATTTAAAAAGGTACTTCCTACGTGGTATATAAATAGCGAGGGTTTACACAGATTTTTGTCAGTCATCATAATTTTGCGTATGCAACTGGTACTTATTCTGCTTCCTGCTCCTCCTCATCATCATCATGAAACTACAGGCCCTTCTTGTTTTGGGATGCACTTTGGTGCTGTGCGCAACATTCCCACATGTGTCAGCTCAGGGAACTGGTAAAGTGCAAGAATTTTTCAAAAAGTACTTTGGCGAGTACTTTCCAAAAACTACAAGATCATACACTTTGGTAAGTTTTCGGGCTAGCTAGAAAATGTGACATAAAAAAGCCACAACTGTTGTCAAAGTTTAATGAATTGGTTACTTGACGGTTATAGTATGGAAATGCCTTGAATGGACCAGCCGATTTCAATGCAGGGCTTCCAGTTGGAGATGATCACCAAGGTACAATCAAGTCAAGTAAGTTATCATCTAATTATATTTGCTCTTGTTAAATACATTTAAATTTTGCTATTAAAAAAATTAATGTTACCATGTGTGTGTGTTTGATTCATAAATATCAGTCATTATTCGTCGTGGTGGATCCCCTGGACGTGGAAATACCCAACAACAAGGAGTTGCTTCAAACGCTCCGGCAATGGAGAACGCATGGCAACCAGTTCAGAACTTTGATCCCGTCGCATTTGCCAAGGGAGGCCACAGAGGTAGATCGGACTTGGTTGATGAGCTTGATGATGCTGACAGCAGAATTATAACTGCTGAAGATGTTGTGGATGCTGGGGATGGCACAAGGGAATTCCGCATTGAATCCAGCATGTCATTTGCTCCTCCAAGTGTGCCTGGAACAGTACACTAACATCAATATACTTAATGTAGGTACTTCTGCTGTGTAGCCAGTCATTACCCCCAACGCGAGCCAACAAATTGTGTGCTTGTGTGCGTTTGTTAATTTTTATTTATTTATTTATACAATTTTAATAGATTGTGTTGCACTTGTATGATTATAAAATTATAATAAATTAAGTTTCATAATTTTAATTGGGGTTTTCATTCGACTTAACATAGAATATTTTTTGGGTTCATAATATTTTTTTGTGCTATACAAATTGCATTATAAGAAAATTCAAGGTAATAAGTATACAAACCAGTAGAATTATATATTCATTTTTACGCACGCGAGGGATTGAACATAAAAACTGGATCTGTTGCTTTGCGATACCTATATACATACATACACATAAAAATTCAAGTTTATAGCAATTTATGTGCAAGCGTTTACATGAAATTTTTGCAACTTTAATTTAACTCATTTACAAGGTTGACAACAACAACATGTAGCATTGCGGTACATAATGTTGTATTGCATAGTGAAGGACTTTACGACTACACATGCATACCTATCAGCATTTTCCTACCCATACTATTGAATAATTGTAATAAGCTGGTGATTTGTTAAAATTCGTAAATACATATTTATCTGCGAATGACGGTTGGGAATTGATATGAAAGTCAAAAAGAACCTTCCCATACACCATAAGATTGTTTGCTTCCACGAATCATTTATAATAAACAATCGTACAAATTTACGATCCCAATAACATGTGAACATTATGCTTAATATATTCTTAAAATTGCTTCATGCTCTCAACCCCAATTGATCAAGTATCAACATATTGTAGTGTGTAGTCGTCACTTGGGCCATATACTTTCCAGATAACCACAGCATAAAAAAATATCACAAATTCAGGTGTAAGGACTATATTTTCGTTGCTCGCATTTGTGTGATATTAATATTCCTGTTACTTGCATACGAGAATAGTCTTGACATATTCATAAGTACCTATATAAATTTTGTTTTTATTTCTTACTAACTGTATTTTTCATTTTATAAGAGGACAGTTTTTAATGTTGCTTAGGAGCAAGTAGTATCTATGTCATGTCAAAATATTAGCAATAATGAGCGAAACAAAAATATTTTGTAGTGTTATTGTGTTCACTTTAGGTGTATATACTATTATACTTTTACAATATGAGCTTTTCAAGCTCAATCATTTAAATACTAGTTCCAATCAAAGTTACAACGGAGCTTCCAATAATGCAATAAATCATAATCATTCGTGCAATTCATCAATTCCAAAAACCAAATTTGAATTGGGCAGATTGAATTGCGGTAATTTGAAAACAAGTGCACTATAATATGCTTTATACATTTCATTTAAGCTGTCATTTTGACACAATGTTGAATGTGTGTTACGTAATACGTTTATGATTGATTTTTTTAAATTCAGGTTCAGCGAGTGATTTATTAAGTTTATCCATACAAAATTGCACAGAGCTACCTTGTCAAATTATACCCAAAGTGAACTACAGTGTTGTACTTAACTTTAGCCCAAGTGAGTGAAATCAAACAAATTTAATCTATGAAAAAAGCTTTTCAAATTTTTATTGATATTTATTTTTGAAATAGGCATATAATTTGAATTTGCACCAAATGTTGTAATTTATTATGATTTTCCCCTGTTAGGCCGAAATATATCAACCTTAGAAATTCAGACATTTGTTCGTCTAAAAAAAGATCTCAAGTATTTGCACAAAGAAACTGTGAACATGCAAGCTATGGAGAACATTAATACTACTCTCAAGTTTTCATTTAGCTTTCCTCCACACAAAACGTTGTCTCCTAGAAAGGTTTGTTTTCAACTGCAGGATCATAAAAAACAAATAAATAAATAATATACCTATTACGCAAATGATGCATTTATAATAATTATTGTTCATTTTCAGAAAATTTTAAAATGTTCAAAGCCAAAGGTATACTTGGTTGGAGTGGAAATATGGGATGTGACAAGTGGAATTGGAGAGGTGTGCTTGGTTGTGCCCATGAGTGCAGGTTTTTAACATGATTTACATCCATCATATATTTATTCGTTGTCGTTGCCATGTGAAAATACTTTGGATTTGGATTAATGCAAGGAAATAAGAGAGTGAGACTGATTAAATAGAATATATATTGTACAAATTTTATTTCAATAAGATGTACATATATTTGTTACACCGTGCCAATAAAAAATATCAACAAATAATTTCATTTACACTTTATTTCACCGAAACAGCACATCAATCAATATATGAAATATAAGCAGAGGAATATTTATTGCACATTTCACAAACTATATATATATGTATTCTTTATGCATCAAGCATAGTACATGGATGGAAATAAAATAATATGGAATATCTGCTGATATGTATAATATGTGTGTATTCTCTTAATATGTATCTCATTTAAGAGAACAATACTAAGATAAGCCCAACAAAAGATCGTATATATCGCCAGAACGGGCACAAAATATTCAATAGACAAGCAGTGTTCTCATTTTGCTGAGTTGTAATACAGCGGTACGGAAGTTTTTTTTGTAGCACCTATTCCGCTGTAACGAAAACGGCCATTAGCACTCACTCGAATGTGTTAACGAAATTCCTTGCTGCATATTGTATGTGGTCCGGCTCGGTTTTTATGACCATCCATTATTTATAACGAAATGAAACCTATACATTTGACTCATATTCTTCTAAATAAACAATTTTAGTAAAATAGAAAAGCATGCAGACGACGAAAAAATTTATACAAATCTTATACATTGTATCTAGAAGATTCATATTGCACTAGTTCACAAAAACAAACAATTTAAACAAACAAACGAACAATACAAGCAAACTTTGCTTGCAATATTTTGAAAATATATTTGAACCGTTCAAAATCAGTCAGTAGACATCACTTGGCTATTCCAAATCACCCCAACCTTATTGTAATAATTAATTAGTTGACCTAACGTGAATACTGGCTTTATTAAAATTAATTTATAATTAATCAGTCAAACCAAATTCCACCTTTTCTTATCCATCTGCGCCAACCACACAATTCGCTGTTTGTTCTGACAACAACTAACTTGCTTTCAAAATATCATATGAGAATGAGAGTGCTATTATATAATACACATATAGTATACATACAAGACATGTAAACGCGTATAATGAATACATGCTGAAAACATTGTCATTATGATGATGCTTTGAGCAAAAAGAGCAAGAAAGATCTTACTTTCAAGCAATTTCGAGTGCGTATGGCAATATTTTACCCGAACACATATTATTATGTATATTATGTTGTTGTGCGTAGTGGAAACTGAAACAAACATGATTCGTGCATGCTCTTTTCGTCATCATGCTTTTATTACTGTTTATGTCTCTTGCCTACTTGTAGTTAAATCAACGAACTAATAATAAATCAAGCATAATTACGTTTTTTATTAATATTTTGTGAAAATCTGTAAAATCTATGACCAAAACTATTAAGTATACTAGTTATCATGTGGTTTATTGCAATGAGGCTCGTATAAGTGTGGTATGTACTCTTCAGCAACTTCCTCTTTGAGTTCGGGAAGGTCCTCTGTAATTGCCTTCCAAGCAGCTGCTTGTTTGGAGCCCTTTCGATCTTTCCCTGCGTTAAAAATTTTAAAATGCGTTAGCTAGCATACATTACAAGTCACAAATATACCAACTTTTTAAACATTCATTTCACCTTGTCCAGTCCATGTCTTTCCCGTGAAGGAATGATCCTCAATTCGCAGCGTTGATTTGTGGATATGAGGGTCTTCGCATAGATATTCTATGGTGTACTTTGCCTTTTGTCCTACTTCTTCGTTTAGAACAGAAACTGGATTTCGGTGTGGTTCAATTGGATTGGGAGGGGCTTCTGTAGGACATGGTGGACAAGAGTTCATTGATTCAATCATCTAAAAGAAAACAAAATGATCGCACAACATATCATTGGAAAATAATTCTTTTTTTGACAAGTTCGCATACCTATACAATGCACACCATATATATTTGACTTACTCTTTTGACTCTGCCATGCTTTGCGGTAGGTGTGGGATGGATAAGGTTTTTATACTGTGCAAAGAATTTGAGCTGTCTTTCTACAACGATACAAATATTTATACAAAGAAATTGGTTAACAGAAAAGGGATAAAAAGTAGAAACTATTTTACTTAATTTGATAATATTGCTCAATATACCCATTAAATCCAAATTTTGCTCCATAATCTTGGTATTGCGATGTAGTGCAACCATATTGGATAATGCACACAACATCAAAATGATGATGGCACAAACGTGCATCAGCGATAGAAATTTTATATCATCTTTGCCAGCTCTGGATCTGCTATTACTACTGGAAATTCGCTGTGATGTAGCAGGGCGTCTCCAGTTCTCTGTGAATAAGTACCCCGGTCCAGATGTACCTACGGAATATGGTGGTGGCGCATGGACGGGCAAATCTTTTGGATCCTAGTAGTGATTATTAGTTCAGCAATTTAATAAAAAAATTAACGTTGTACATAATTCAGATGAGAAATGTTATATATTACCTGTATATCAGCAGTGGTCGCCATCTCTGAAAAATGATTTTGAACGGATATTTACCGGTGGCACGAAAAGCTTCTTAGCCAAACGCAAAAACTTAAATACTTTTGTTTTTATTTATGCATTCAAAATCAAAAAGTGCTGACTGAATTTAGGGTACGTATACATATGTATGTAGCTGTGGAATGATGCAGTATTTGCCTTTGTTTATTTTTTTGTTTTTAATCAGGGCTGTCCCGTTACCCTCAAAAGATATGGAATATTCACAAACTTTCATTGGATATGCAGGCGATAAGCAAGCTCACAAACTTTTTTTATATTTTATGAGATCATGGTGCAAATTTTAAATGATCATCAGTAATAAATACAAATTCTTCTTTGTACGGTTTTATTTGTAAAAATGGAGCACAATTTTTAAATGACATGCGCAGAAAATAGTCATAAATTGACCATACATTATAATATACTTTTGACGTCACAGAAAAATGAATACATAATATAAAGTAAAACTATTACAATTTTTTAAGGATTTCTTCCCGAATAAAATCTGTACATATTTCTTGCAACTAAATAATCATGATCAATCTCATTTATAAGCCATCGAACAACGAGCAGAGAGTAAATAATAAAGCAAATCCACGAAGCAATAATGGAAATGATCAGTATTGAGTAAATATTGAGACCCACTGTAAACAAAATATGAAAAAGCTCTAAACCAAAAAGCACCAGTACGAATAGTCCAATGAACACACGAATGTAAAGCCAAACTCGTAACCTTCCTTCCGTTCGCTGTATGAAAATAAGAGATGATTTTTTTGTTATTTGATCTCTTGATTACCATATATAATCATCATGATAACATTTTCCTCTTTGCATTTACAAAAAATTGTGTTGAATATTACCTTATGGGCACTGTGGTATAGAAAGATTGCCAAAAGCAAGTGAAAAACGACAAAGACAATTTTCAGCACAAAAGCACTCAGAGCAACAGGCCATTCTGTGAGAGAAAAAGAAAGCAATGACAAAAAAAACTCTGATATTGGGATATGCATACATGCATTTGATCCCCTTTTTATCAAAATTATTGTATGCGAAAGGTCATAAAAAGGAAAGCAAACACCGTGTAGCACAGAGAAAACTCACCCAATATGTCAAGTTGTGAGGCTGCAGCCACTCCATAAAACACAGCTCTGATTGTATACCATAAGATGAGGATAATCATAGCAATCTGCGGCAGTTCAGGAACATAAAAAGCAAACAAGCCAAAAAAATCCACATAAATTGGCATGATATTATTTAAGCAGGTTTTAGGTTGAGTGTGTTCAGTCTTTCATGGCAATGTGCAATTTGTTATGAGCCACTTATCTTCTTAATTTACACAAACTTGTATATGGTTAGTTGGTGGCCTACTTATTTCAATACACTTACCATTTCCACGATTGCTGTCCATTCTGCTTGTACCTGTAGCACAGACATTATCCAGATGTCTGTGAATTTAGCGATTGCTTGAAAAAAAAAATTCGGTGAACACCAAAGAAAACTTACACAAAGTGTATAGGTAGGTATACAAAGATTTGCTCATACAACTAGGTTTACACCCGAAAATATTTCTTTAAATTATACTTTCGTGGAATCCAAGTGGATATGGTGTCGCTCGTGATATTTTTATTATGACAACACCATAACGTCCTTGCACTTCAGGACGGATATATGTATAGAAGCAGTGGGTATGTGATGATGATATGATCAACTTTCCGCCCGCACCCGTCACGTTACAAACCTCTATCAACAACTGGGGATGACATTTTGTTTTTCCTTCATAGCTGCTTCCTTGATTTTTGACTTTTAGTCTTCCGTTCTGTACTTCCGTCCTGCTCTATAATACATGCTAGTATTGTAAACGAAAACCATTCAACAACTTTAGCGTGCTGTGTAACACAAATATTGTGTGCTCTTTCCCAAACAATGTTAACACATGGTTATGGTTATGGTTGCATAATAAACGTTATTAGTTTTATTTCGTATTTTGCATTATAGAAAATCTAACAACCGAGATAGCATGTGCGCCCATGTAATTCTCCGTACAATTGATATTGAGACGTTCCGCTGAGCTATAAGTATATACCATGTATAATATGTAGCTGAGTGTGCGGACGTTATTGCAGAGTTTTCCAGCTCACAAATTTTGCTCAAAATTCAAAGTAAATCATAAACGTAGCTAAATTTCAAATACTACAACATTAAAAAAAAATTGGATGTTAAGGTGTTGTTAAGGATATGATTTTTTCTCGTAAAAATGAGGATTAAATTGATTTAAAAGTTGATACACCCACAAGTTTGCCAGACTGTATTTCGGTATAAAAAACTACGTTAAAAATGAGTATTTTTTGTGATTCAGGATTTAGGATTTGATATTCGTTCCTACGACCAAGAAATACAATCTCTTGGCTTTACGTGTACTAGATATTATGTTAAATGCCAACTACCAACCACAACCCGAAAACTTGCAGCCTGCATGCACGTTAGCGCTAGATTTTTGATCCAATATTGAATAGCATAATGTGCATGGCAGTGGCTTTCAGAAACCTTGCACCCAACACCACCCAACTCGGAATTGGAGTTGAATTTTTTTCCTAGCTTTAAATCTTTGTGTCTATAAATAGCAACATGTAAAATATTATTCTTTTTTCTTCAAGTTTTATCCCGTGCATTTGTAATTGAAAACTTTGCTGTGTTATGCTATAACTTTACTCTAGGAAAATGTAAATTACAACCTTGCATTACATTCAGTTTCGCAATAGTCACACTTTGTCCAAATACACTTCATTTCCAGGAGTCACACAACTCACAACACACTTGGATCATGATGAGATGCACAATGTAAAACAGATAGCCATCAAACTAAAACCAAAACATTGCACTTCACTCACAACATACTTTTCATTTCCAACACTTTACTGATCAGTTCTTTTGTGAGTTTGAAATTTATTTCTTATCAAGTGGAAGAAAACGCAAAAGAAAAAAAACAACACAAAATTTATAGTTGTTAATAGTACAGAGGAGCGAGAAGCAGCACCCATTCAAGCCGTTCTTGTATCACATCACCCTCATCTCATTGTGTCTTTGTATCAATTATTTTTTGGTAGAAACCAAACATCTCGTAGTAAAATCTTGTATCCTTTCACCTTCAAGAAAAAAAAATGACTACAACCTATTTCACTCCTACTATTAGACGAGTTTTTTGTGTGTGTGCTTTAATTGTGTGTGGGATTCACTAATCCACCAAGAGATTTGATTCACTTTTGTAGTTGTACGTACATATATGAATTCCAATTCCAACTTGTCTGATTACGCGAGATGTTGTCTTTTTTTAAAGTTGTGTTTTTAAACCCACGTCTCTGCATACAAAATTAAGATGGGAGGGGTGCCAAATCAAGAGAAGACTCCTCATTGCAATTGTTTTATTAAAATGCAGCACGCTCTTAAAAGAAGCACATGTACTCGTGTATGTATGTACACATTCAATTTGAGATCAGTCATCACCAGCATGTTTGCATTTGCATTGAATGTCGTACACGAATGAACAAACGAACAATCACAAGAGCCGAGAAAAAAAGGCGCAAAGAGATTACATTACGACGACGCTGCGCTATGAGCATCTAAAAAGAAGACCGTACAAAATCGAAACTGATCATCGTCATCAACATCAGCCAGCAACACATTACAAAGTAAAGCAGAATAAGACAATCTTGCGCATTGCAATTGCCTGGAATAATAACAACAAAAACCTGAAGGCAAAATGGAACAAAATAGGAAAAGAGAGCCATCTCATAGATGTGCCCACATGAAATGTTCGTTAGAATAGTAAAATCTGAAGATGCAAAACATGAAACATATACGCTGTGCTGCTGCCAACCGATTTTTTCATGTATGATGTCATAACATGTTTAATGTTTGTAGAAAGTTTAGAACAACAACATAATATAGGAGGAACTACAGACAACGCTGTGCTGCTGCCAACCGATTTTTTCATGTATGATGTCATAACATGTTTAATGTTTGTAGAAAGTTTAGAACAACAACATAATATAGGAGGAACTCCAGACAAGATGCATAATATACTACTTTACTCACTACCTTTCGGCCTCCTACAACAAATTTTTTAAAGCCATGATGCCACTTTGATTTGCGATTCGTAATCTATACACGAAAAACGAGGACCATATTATTATGCTATCATATGACGATTACTTATCGCTAATATACTGACATACACAATATTATTAAACGCGTGTGTGTAACGCGTCTATTTTATTACTTAAAAGAATCGTGTATAATATTGCTATTTAGCATTTGAATAGAAATGGCTTGTTTTTGAATCACACAAATGTTGAAAAAATGAATTATGACCATGATTAGAAAAGGGAAAGGCTTTAAGACATTTGAATACAAATAAACGGTTGTAACGTTGTAACGAAGGCTGTAATTGAAATAAGCTCAAAATTTGGCTTTTTATTTTTGGCTGGAAGCTTATTATTCTGTCTCTATGTGTCTGGGTTCAAGTAAGTAGCATTTTTCTGATGTCATATTGCCCAGGGCTGTTGTCGAATGAGTTGTCATAATAATATGATGTGAGAGGATTTGACTGACTAACTAAATAGGCTGAGTTTGTGTTGAGGAAGCAATTTTTTGAAAATTCATAATCTGTTTTTAGTGATCCTCCCCAACGCTGGCCGGGTGGCTGACACAGACACGCAGCACGAAGTCGTACAATTTTTTGTTTTCATTTACGTCTCAGTCTGCGTCTAAAGGTTTTGTAGATCTGTGTGTACTGCGCACATATATTTAATTATCCAGCCCAGTCACCAGTACAAATTCATCACAATTCTATTTTGACCTAGGTATAATCTTTGGCGGTCAACAAAATGAAGAAAAAAATCCTGTTTTTTTTATCTTGCGAAACTACATCGGGGACGTGTAGTGCTGGGCATCCAATTGGCAATGGTGATGTGTGCATTTCAGACAAATGAATTAAAATTACCTGTGGACATGCCATTCAGTAGTGAAAAGCACTAATTAGTAGGTGCCAGTTACGACGAAAATAATTTTTGGGCGTTCTTTTTACTACCATATTATGTAAATTTAGCTTTTGTAGCATCTTGTCTCGAGTTGTAGCTATTGCTGTGATGCTGCAATGAACCATCACAACTTTCGCTGCTTTAATTTTAATCCTCACGCCACATTATATTACAAATTTATGACTTCATGTGTACACAAAAGGAAACCAGTTGCAGTTTAAAATATTATACACAATTTAAATATTTATTTTGAAACTGTAAAGAAAGTCACTACTTAATTTTAACCAAGAGTGGAGAAAGACTACTACTCACGACAAACTTGCATGCTAGGAATATTTGTCTACATTTTGAAAAAAAAGATTCTATAATGCCTTGCCAACAATAAGTGTAGGTATATAAGTATTCAAAAGTAAGTAACTGACAAAAGTTTATTTATTGGTGTAAGCCCAACCCTTTCATATGCCTATATATTACATGTTGTCATGATGGTAATGCATAAAATTGTTTTTATTTTGCATAGATGTAATGAAAACACCGTGATCTACTGTATCTTCTCCAATAGTTTGTACTAATTTTTCTCGTGTCGATTGTGTTATTTATATGCGTGTCTAAATTTTTATCGCAAACTCATAGCCTACCTATTTATTTGTCATGTGTGTTCATTTGTATAGTCATTAGACGCTAAGTAATAAATTTTAAATTCTGTTTTTGTCAGTTGGTATGCTCGCGACCCCCGACTTGGGACAATAATTAATTTAACAACCATGTCCTCAAAATATCTTCAATTAAATTCAAATGAAAAAGGTCTTACTGTGAGTTTGACAGCAGGCCTGTTTTTAAAAATTGCTTAATTACACCACGTATAAATTATTTCATTCACGCAGGATTCCAGGTATGTTAAACCGACAACTGCTTGGGGCATTATGAGTTTGCTTGTATTTATTACTACTCTGCCTTTTAAACACACATAAAATCAACTTTGAACGGTCGAAACAATAATTTTAACAATTTGGTGCTAAACTTAGTAAATGTAATTGTAATGCAACTTTAAAAAAAATGTTTTAGAAAAAATGACAAGGAAAATGAAAAAGGTATGTAGTAAACCATGTTGATGCAAGAAAGTTGTGTAGTAAAGGGAAAGAAGTATCTCTCTCGCTGTTCCTTTAGCTGCACAGGATGATGATTTTGATGTGGGAGTGACGGAAAGCTGACAGTTTTCCAAAGTTATGGATCCGTACTTTGTACTACACCACTTGCTTCCCTGAGCTTCTCCATTCAAATATACACCAAAGGTGTAAAAAAAGTACAGAAGCAGAGAGCATCGGAATAGGTAGTAAAAGGCAACAAACCCAGTGTTTAGCAAGGCGTACCATGCACCATTTAATGCTACGAAAGATTTGTATAATACACGAAAAAATGTTTAGCAACTAATAACTAAATTGTTTCCTTATTCGACTACATAAATAATTGGTTTGTTTGTTTAACTATTTTACCTAACTGGTTAACCGTTGGTCAACGGTTGGTTACATCTTATGTGGCAAGGGAAAGATTATGTACATGGCATGTTTGTTTGCATTACAAACATTGCAAACAAACATTGTAGCTACATTAGGTCAAGTCTACTCATTATGATACTTAAAACGATAAGCAGTTGAAAAAAATTCAATGCAATTAAAATGCTTAAAAAATTACCTTATTTTTCTTTATAAATAGACATGATATAAATACTTAATTCATAATGTTGAATGCATATACTACGTATAAAATCTAAACGTCACTATTTACAAAGCATCGTTAAATCCATCTATTAATTCATTTTGTACATTTTTCGACCCACGTATTTTTTCCTGGCGTAGTGCAATTTGTCGGCACTGGAAGATCCCACGTCGTATTATACGCAGCCGTATGTAAATTATCTTGGTACAAAAGCTCCAGGGCACGAAATGCTACTCTTGCTTTAGCCACCGGCTTATCCGAAGTCAACACTAAAAAGATGAAAATCTATTTATGAATTTTGTTTGCGTATGCATATATGTATGTATTACCAAATGCAAGCATTTAATAATATTGTTGCTACAATTATAAAAATACACAAACCTGGAATTGTCAATAGCAAAAAGTTATCGCTTTTGACAGATAAAGATATATTTAATCGTGCAGTGATGATGGAAGGTCTGCTACACGATACTTTGCAGGAATATTTAACTTTTTTATTAAGTTCATTAAGAACACTGACGGGATTTCTCTTTTCTACTGCTTCAGTACTGGAATCCGTTGAACTATGTGGAGTGGAAACGTTCAAAGATGTTGACGTAAAAAAGTGTTCATCCGTCGTTAGAAAAATCTCCGTGCTAGTAGATGACACTGTCGAAATGGTTGGGACACTTTCAGTGGTCACATTTGTTGTACTAGACAATGAATTGGTTGAAAACGGTTTTTCAGAAGAAGTTGTCTCTGAAAGTTCATCATTGGTGGAAGATGGCAAACTTGGTTCTCGGGTAACAACTGGTACATCTGGAATTTCTCCAGTGACAATTTCGACTAAAAAATGGAAAATCCCTTATTAGCTGTAGTCAGCATTACAAACGACGCTCACTCTATCAAATATTATGTCTTTACTCACGCAGCATGTTTCGAGTCTGATATGATAAGACGAAGTTACTGATGGACGTTACCAATACAAGAGATGATGTAATGGTTAAAAATAATCCAAGAGAGACTACCAAAAATGCCTTTTCCCACTTTTCCCTTCGATAATTCATGGTTTCAGACTGGTAAAAAGTAAAAATCGATGAATGCAATTAATTATGTTGATTTTTTGCGCATTTAGCCTTCCATTTATTAACGATTTTTAAAACGATTTTTTTCTTTGAAACTTACCCCTTCCTTCATTTCGGTTTTGTTTGAATTAAAATACGGGAACATGTTTGACTGTTAAGATTTTTGCGTTTAATGGTGCCTTTACTACCTTTAAAAATAACTGGACTGATGAAACGTCACAGTCTCAGGTCTCATCATCAAATGATCTGCTTATCTATACCAATACCAATGTAAAATCTTCTGGCATAGTTTAATTTTAATTGGCAGCGTATTCCAAAATACTGGTTCAGTGATTAGTGTGACCTTGTTATGCATCTCTAAATTATGTACATATATGAGAACACGGAAGCAAATATGAAATTCGTTTTGTAAAGATAAAATTCGTTTTTTGTTTTGCTCCGACATGCAGCCTTTATCAGAGTGTCAATTATAAATAACATCACAAACAAACTATAATATTGAATATTTTATGACAATTTTGAAATCTGGTTGTGAATAAAGTTTTTTATTTAACAGATTTTGTTACAAATCAAGACGTTGGCAGAAATTCTAATTTGCACAAAAAAAACGTATTATTGAAACTACATTTCAACAATTTAAACAAGCTTTTTTTGCTTAATCGTTTAATCGATTTTGTACGCATTTATCATAGGTTCCCTTCTCACTTAAAAAAACAATAACAAAAAAACCATTAACATGGTTTTGTTTCATGGGACTTGATTTGTTTATCTGACATTATCAACATGCTGAAAGGACGGAAGAAAAGATTTGATGCTAACACAATAAACATGTTAAATATTTTTGGCAATAATACTCTTATCAAAGAAATGTGTACATATGACATGTACTTATACGCACTTAAGCTGATAGAGATGTATAATTTAATTAATAAATTGTACAATGAGATAAAATATATTTAAAAAATTACATACACACACACACACACACACACACACACACACACACACACACAAAAGAAACAAACATTTCGAATTAAAAATATTGATGCAGTCACAGCCCAATTGACTAAATTGTAGCAATGGTACAACTCCACAGGAGATTGTTAATATGTGTTTGTAGGAATGCACACTGCACTGGTTTCATTCCCCAGCAAAAGCGTAAACTTATCAGTATAGGTATAGCATAGTTAATACAATGAGTATATCACATCACATTTAAGTACATATACATACCTACATGAAATTTTTCATGTAAGATTGCATCACAAATAAAAATCTTGTTAATTTTTTTTTAACAACCTCGTAAATTCAACAATTAATTTAAGCGTCACATTGTTGAAAGTTAAGCATTGCCTAAGCTCTTCTGGGCATTCCAAAATTTGATGAGCGTTTCTGGATTATCAAAACCATGCCATGTAATCAGGTACTCAAGTTGAATGTCATCCCTGTCCATTACTGGGTAGTTGGGACTTAGTCGAAAGTACTCTGAATGAAAAGGTTCAATCCCCATTTTCTTTGCACAAATTGCAAGAAATATGTCGTCAAATCGCATGTGCTTCGTAAACATTGAAGCGTAATAAAAGTCGAATGCAGTAGTCTTGGAAAGGGCAACAGCTCCTGCCGGTACGTATGGAGGCAGATAATTGTATGGATACTCCTCTAATGACAAAAACCATTTTGAACCTATCATTGGAGAAGAAAATTAATATGTAAGTCAAGCTTAAAATTGTGGATAAAAGTTGTTGTAGCTCATTATTACCAAGTTTGTGGCGATAAGGTGGAAGAAAATAAACATATCCGGCGTATAAAGCTGCGTTCTCATCCAAATCGATATCAAAATCAAAGGGAGAGTTTTTCCATACTTTCAGTCGCCTGCTTTTTTCATCAACAATCACATTGTCATGGGGGAGAGATTTCAAAAAGTCGCCTTTCCTACTGTTCTTCTGCCTTTTATTCGCGAGCATCAGCTCATTCTTGTACTTTTCAGCTCTAAGTCTTTCCATATTTATTGCTTCATTCAAAGTTATTGAGGGATGTCCCTTATAATTTGGTAAATCCGGAGGTGCCATACTCTGAGATTTGTCCGGAGCGCCCAATAAGAAAACAGTCTTGATTGCAACATCAGAAAATCGCCTTTGATTACCCCACGTGCTTCGAATTCCCAGCCTCTTGCCAAAATTATTTGGAGCTGATTTGATTAAAATAATTAGGCGAAATGATTCGTTGCAAGTTGCGTTGGCTGTTTTGAGGTAACTTAAATTGGCATAATTGTAATTAATCGGATCGTAAGCTGTCAGTTCCTTTTTGCTGAAAGTTTGACAAAAGATGATACGTATAAAAAAATATCACAATCACTATTATTTCTTTCTTGAGAACAACAATAGCGTAAGCGTTTTTTACCCATGACGTCTAGCAACTGATGCGAAATTAGGAAGATCCAAAGGATATGAGAACTCGGTAAAATAATCTCTTTCAAAGGGATGACGAAAGACTCCGGATAGGTCAATCACAAGAACGACTAATGCTGCTCCGCTGAGATACAGTATAGTGCGCTTAATTGCTCGCGTCATTTTTTTAAAAAAATATTTTGGATTTTGCACATTAGGTTATACCCTTCATGTCATTATTTCACAACCACCAACAGGTATGCAAAAAAAAGTTTTTGCTCTTTCTACATATAAGCTAACACTTTGGTATTTATTCTTAATTTTATTAAGCTAGAATATTCCTAAAAATTACAGTTTAAAAATTTAAATAAGATCCTATGTATATATTTGTCGTTGTCATTTGGAATATAAAAAGCATGTTTTTACTCTTTTCCCTGGAGTTTATGCAGCAGTAAAGTACAATGTTCTTTGAAAAGGGATGTACATGCATAAACTCACATATATTTTGTAAAAGGTTCAAGACAACACATACAATGAGACTTTGGCACATGTATCACCAATTGGTTTAGCTTCCCTACAGACGACAGGAAAATATTATCAGATCAAGTTATGTGCATCTGTAGATTAAAAAAGCATTCAAAAATGCTGCGCTGAAAACTTTGGATGTATAGTTCACCCCGTCATATTCCTCTCGTTCTAAAAGGTAAATACGAAGGTTGTACCAGCTAGAACAGGAAATTTTTAAAAAGTTGCGTATCTTTTCAAAGAACCAACCAACTGACCTTTACTTTTCCACATATTCGCCCCAGGGTCTTACACACTTGCACCATAATTTTGGAAGATCTGTGATTTCTTTTTCATAGAATTCGGAGCGTTGGCACGAAAATCAATTTCTTGTTGAGCATGTTTCATCTGCAGTGAAGATCTGGTGTGGAAAATAACCTGTCTTGATTATACACCTGCCTATTTTTAATACGACGGTCCCCATCGCGGAACCTGTCACGCCAATTATACACATCAGACATTGCATTGGCTTGTTTTCCGTACGGCATTTTTAATTCCCTATGAATTTTAATAGGTTTATGACCCAAATTTAAAAAATGTTTAATTACACCGAGATACTCCAGTTTATCAGTCGACATTTGTGATGCTGTTGCTTTAAAACCAAGCTACCAAATGAAATGAAAAACATCCTAGATACAAAATTGGTTACTCTTAGCGTGTGCGGAGTTTCCGAGAAATGTGATAAGATAACACGAAGATACCCAACTTTAAAGATTTCCTGTTTTGGCTGGTACAACCTACGTACAACAAGGTTATATTACTTACAGGCTAAAATAATCAGACAGGTAGTAAAATAAATATCAAGTTACACATACCCATGAAAGCACATGTTTTTCTTAGGGATTTAGATTTATTGAAGTTAGGAATGAACAAAGAAACCCATATATTCATGCTGCTGTAAGATTTTCATGAACGATTTTCAAGATGACAAGAAGCTTTTCATGCTATATTATTCTGCATCAATGATGATATTGATATAACCAATGGTAATAATCTATAAAACGTGGAACTGTGCTGGAATGATAACACTGGAATCGTTGATAAGATAACTTTATTTGTCAATTTGTCTGGTTGGGTTGGATGTGTAGTGTTTTTTTATTCTCGTGTGTCATCATTCCACAAAATGTTACTTTTATTACCGGGCATGATTAAAATATTTGTATATTTTCATCTGTTTACTTGTTTGCTACTGTATTTTACCGCTTTTACAATAAAGATATAGAGATATACTTTTTTTAAACTTGCCTTTCATAATGAAATTACTTTTCTTTACTTTTATTGTTTTCTTTGCACTTCACAATAAATCTCATGGGGAAAACATTTCAAGTGTACTCATTTTACCAAATGGCAACAAGTTACAAGGAATACTCTTAAAATCGCATTACTCTCAAAAACCATACGTGGAGTTTAGAGGTTTAGCATACGCAAATCCACCGGTTGGGGAACTGCGTTTTAAAGTAGATATATATATATAAATCTATACTTTTAAATTGTTTACACTGCACTCAATTCGACAAAAATATTTGTTGATGATGTACTTAACTAGCATTTAATAATAATTTCTAGCCAACACAACTTATAGATGACGATACTTTGGTACCCCACAAAGAAGATGCAACAAAGTTTGGAAACATTTGCCCTCAGCTAGATCCATGGTATGAACCCGATGAGGCTGAGAATGGTTCTTGGGAGGAGCTGAAAATCATTGGTCATGAAAATTGTTTATCTGCCAATGTAGCTAGTAGTAGCACAAACGTAAGTGTGAAATCCTGCCAAAATTACATGTATGTAACAGCATCAAAAAGTATAAATAAAATAAATCTTATTCTATATAGCCTGATAAACAACTTCCGGTTTTCGTCTGGATTCATGCTGGAAATTTCCAGAGTGAAAGTGGGCAAGAGTATGGGGTCAGCAAGTGGATGGAACATGATATTGTAGTTGTCACATTCAATTATAGAATTGGGTTACTTGGATTCCTGAACTCGGAGGATGGAACTTATAACGGAAATCAAGGTTTAAAAGACCAGACAACACTTTTAAAGTGGGTAAAAAGGAATATACATCATTATGGTGGAAACAGCAATGATATTACGTTGGGAGGAAGTAATTCTGGTGCCGTGTCAGTTCACCTGCACCTTTTATCGAATTTTTCACAGGGTGATTTATCCGTTCTTTTTCATATTTATCAATGCAAACAACCATTTCCTTATAATTAAAAATATATGTCTAAGGTTTATTTCATCGAGCAATCATACAAAGTTCTACTGCCATCTCGCCCTTTGTATTAACAAAAGATCCCAAGGAAAGATTGCGGAAGTTGGCAAAACATTTAAAATGTGGAAATGGCACAGATATGATTACATGCATAACACAAAAGGATGCAACTTCCATTGTTCAGAAAACACCCAAAATGACTGTGAGATCTCCCAAATTAATAACCATTTTGATTATGAGGAATTAAAATATTAAGTCAAAAAACTTTTCTTTTTGATAAGGAATGGTTTCTGGATCCAATGATTCCGTTTGGTCCTTCAGTAGAAATATTTGGAGATTTACAGAATCGATTTTTGGTAAAGGATCCGTACAAAATTCTTGTTGAAGGAACATATTGGGGCAAAAACATTCCTGTGATCATGGGAGTTAACTCCCATGAAGGGCTTCTACATGCGATGGGTATAAATATTTGCAGATAATCATATCTGTTATTATGTAATTCTTGATTAATTAGCTGGATATCAATCTAATCCAAGAATTTTTTCTTTTAAATGTGGAGCAGATATTGGACACGAAGGCATGCTCAGAATGGTATTTAATAGAGAGTGGTATGGCGCCGGGCCGATTTCCTTGTACTACAAATACAGTGCGATTGATCCACGCTCAATATCTGATGCTGTCAGAAATTATTACTTTCGGTCACATGAAGATGAAAAAGAGAAAGAATCTGTTAAAATGGTGGACAAAGATTATCGGTTTGACAATTTAACTAACTTGTATTCTGATCGTCATTTTTTTCTTCCACTTCACCATTCTGCCAACCTTATGGGGCGCTCGAATGAGTTGTACCTGTACTGGTTTGACTATGTGTCTGATCAATCAATTCATGGATTGTATGGATACAACAGTTCCCATCTTTTTGGTGGGCATACAATATTTTGATTACATTTTAATTTTGTGCAATTTTTTTTTAAATACAAAATTCAAAATATTACTACATATATTCAAGAACTGCTAACGTTTGAACATTGCAGGACCCTCTCATTATGACCAGCTTCAATATCTATTCGTTACCCCTTTCTTCAATCAAACAGTGAAGGAAGAACATGTAAAATTTGAAAAACAATTTATTGAAGGACTATATTCATTTATTAGGGATGGGTATGCCTTAAACATAATAAGAGCACTAATCACAGACATTACCCCATAACCTGCTTTGCATTACAATGGTTTACATCTGTTGGGAATTTTATTTGCGACGTTTACTAGTACTCCATTTTCCGGCAAATGGAAACAAGTGACCAAAGAAATGGTGGAGGGTACCCAGCCTCTAATTTACAACAGGATAGGCAAGTCATCATCTGAGTCCTTGCATGTGCCAGAGCCATTTACAACTAGGATTGAATTCTGGAAAGGATTGTTCCTCATGGAATATGACAAAGCCAGCTTCGTAGATGACTTTATACAGGAACAAGAGTCCATCCCTGTCGTGCAGCAGAAGGATGAGCTGTGACAAAAGTTATTATATGAGCCTTGTAAAATAACAATGTTATATATACATAAAATGATACATAAAGTATATGATACTTGTGTTGAGAAAAAATATTTCCAATGATTTTTTATGCCAAGTAATTAAAATTCATATTTCTACACAGATTACACACATCAGCTCTCTGAACGTTTTTTTTTCATGGTTATGTACATGATTTATACGCACCTTGTATAATTGCATTAAAACAGAGCTAGAATGGATATAAAAAAAATGCATATAAAATGATCATGTCCCGAGGCAATGTAAGCCATTGACCCTGCTGATTTTATTTCCATATAAGTGCTTATAATATTTTATGGCATGGTATTGTACGCTCTACCGGATAGATCCATTCGTCATATTGGAGTATAGTTTAATACCCAATGTATTCGACGTTTTTTTAGCATCTTTTCAAAAAAATATTCAAAATGGCTCTAGGTGCAATCTATATATAAAAACTGGTAGTCACGATTAGTCATGAAGTCATCATGAAGGTAGGTATATTGTGATTTAGCTTATACCTGTTGTTGCTTGAAGATTTTACAGAAACGCAAGAATCGCTACACTTTGTGTCCATGCATTACCGGCAATGTGTTAAAATATTCATTATTACATCCGCGAGCTTGAGCACTTGAAAAAATTTGCGCTACCAGTAAGTATACCTGGTCAAGTACTGATGGTCACAATAAAAGAAATATTGTAATATTAATACCTATAACTAAATAAACTAACGTGAACTAGTCTATTGTAAAATGTAAATAGAATATTTCATGCTATGGACATGTGCATAGGTACACATACAAAGAATTTGAAAAATGCCTAAAATGGGATTGTGTATGCATGAAATAAAAATATTTTTAAGCAACATACTCATCTTTCTTTGCTTGACCTAAGCAAAAGTAGTTTGAGTGTCTTTCTTTTATTTAGTATTGTGTGTAAATGACCAAATATAATTTATGTACCTGTGGAAAATGTACAAGCATGGTAGGTATAATTTCCTTTGGTTTAGTTTAAATGTATAATAAAATAGTTGGTTGTATACAAAATAGTACAGGTATTGACCACACAGACAACATACAACAAACAACATTTTCAACGTTTTACATTTATGTAGCTTTTGGGCGTATTTCTAAATAAAACAACATGAGTTTTCTTCCCATTATTGTGCTCAATTCTTGGTATGCCTGCATGTCTAGATTTTGTCCAATAAAATATTTATTGCAACAAGCGTATTTAGTTTATAAATAAAAAAGGTTCAGTCCTTTCCCCTGTAACAAAACTGCATCAAGTGAGAGGGTATAGCGGCGTGATAAGAACAACTGCACATCCATTAGAAATTAACTCTTTTGTAGAATATGTAATGAAATTTTTCACCCGATACAGATAAGTCAGACAGCGAGCTGGCTGGCGGCGGAACAAATTAAGACCAAGCAAAGAGTGAGATTAAGCATACTACTATTTTGACATGTCTGGTTGTACTTGGTGGATGGTGGTATGGTGTGAATGGGTATGTGCCTATGACAAGCAAGATTTCTGTTTACTATTCAGTTTTCTTTCACTGTTTACTTCAACCCTTTACAATTTGCTCCTTGCTATTTCACGCTCGCTCTCGCTCTTGCTTTATTTTCTTCACTTCAACAATAACAAAAGTGTATTCACATTATGGCATGCAGCATTATTCTTTTGAAGCAACAAAATATCAGAGGCTCATTTCTTTCACATGAAATCTTGCATGTTACATGTAAATGCAAGAGGATTTAATACCTACTTATATATTTGGCATTGCAGCAGCAGGTACATTTCTTTTACTGTTTTATGTGTGAGATACACTTACACTTGCTTTATGGTTGTTTATTTTGTTGACGTGTTCTTGGGCCGCTGTAGCATTTGATTCAATACATCAACTCTTGACGGACGGACGGACATAGAGCGAAAAAGAAATCAAATAAGAGTAATATTTTTATAAAAAAAAACTTACATTTATCTCATCATTGCATGCATACTTTTCGTGCAATATATAACAATCATATAATAATATGCCTTTATACTATCAACCATAAGCGGTATATATGTATATACATATAATTTTTTTGAAACTATACAACTGCTGCATAACACATTACAATTTTACGTGACCAAACCACTTTTTAAGTCTTTTTTAAAAACATTTTATCTCTTTTCGCCATGATTACTTTACTATCCCATGTATTTTAAATCTTTTCTACATGAATATCATGCCACAACAGTATAACATTGTATTATACTGCCATATTACATAGAGGATGCTAGTTTACATGTTGCAAGATGATGATGATTCTTCTGATGTTTAATCTATGTCCGTTTTCAACATAATCACAAGCTAGTTATTTTTTTTTTGGTTTTGCATGGCTTGTTGCTTTTCAAAAGTGTTCTGAATACATACCTATATAAAAGTAACGTTTCATCATCATAATCAGCCATAATATACACTTATATATATGTATAAATAATATATATATATTATTGTGGTACGAATATAGACATATCAATAAAAATAAATGTATATAATGCATAGCAAGTTATCATGATCATTACAATTTGATGTACAACAAGCAAACTTGCGGTAGTACGTCTTCTCTCATATTCACATTGCATGTATAATGGGAGCCCACAAGTTTATACGTGCTTTCCTCCATCCATACGTTCGTTGTACTCTCTTCTTTCTAAATAATGTTATGGCTGCTGATGCTGTGGTGTCAATGGATCCATTCCATTCGCATATGATGATACAACTTGCATATATAAATATTCCGTCCATATTCTGTTCATCTGCTTAAGAGCTACATTTTCATCTAATCTGTACAACTACAACTAATACTACTACTACCACTACCACCACTTCTCTACATCATCATCATCATCATCAACATCATCATCATCATACATGTATACATACATACATATATCATCATCACCGTCAACATCTTCAGGTACGAATAGTTTGTTGGTTATTATTACTATCTATCTACTACTACTACTACTTGATACATTAAAATGTACACACCAGCAATAAATATATGCATCCATTCTTATTAAACTCTTTCAAAACAGTTTTGGTATGCAGTTAGTAGAAAGAATCCAAAAGAGAAAATCATTTTTACGTACATATAGGCAATAATAGTAATAATCTAAATTTGATCTAAAAAAAGTTTTTTGTCATCAAATTTGTTTTTCGTGTGGTGCATTTGTTGGAAACTGGAAGTGTCTTATTAAAAAAAGGTGCGTGCAAAGTTAACATAATTATAAGTTTTGAATAATGGTGAGTGAAAATTTTGAAAACCACAAAAGACTGTATTTGTCTGTACAATAATTTGTTATCTAAATAAATAACCTAATATGCAAAAACATGTACACAAAGATGCCTTGTGAGGTATGATAAATGGCCTACAAAATAATAAACACAAACAAGATTGTTGCTAAAACTTTTTTTTTGACTTTGCAAGGTATACAATAATGCAATTACAAATTACAATAGTGCATGCATGCATGCAACTTGAAAATAACGTATGCTTCTTCACTGCAAAATAACGCACCAAGAATTTTGATTAATGGTACACAAACGAAGAGAAACTTGTCTATCTACTTTACCAATCAAATCATTTGATTGGATTAATCCATAGTGCGCAATTACCTGAAGACAAAACAATATTTTTTTTGTGATTAGTACAGATGAATTTGTCACGTTGAGAAATTAGATAATTTTTTAAAACACATTTTACAGTGAAAACGAGGTGTGTGCATTGTGTAAACAAGAAGGTGAATTTTTGAAACCATGTAATATTTCGTCGAAACATTACCAAACGAAATAGCATTGTAGTTAATCAGTAATCCGTTTTTGAATCAATGTCTCATATTGGAAATTGGAAAAGATGTGTACTTGTGTGAAGCAGAAGATTGTACTGATACACTGTTCATTTATCCAACTGCACACTAATAATGTAATAGTATTTTACCGCATGAGTAACGAAAAGTAATTTAACATTTTAAAATGTAATACATTTCTCCTTTCTGAACATAAGTTCAAGAATGTACAATTCAAACCACACAATAAACATAATGAACAAATAAGCATCTTGTCAATTAAAACAAATGCATAAAATAAAAGTAAAAATACATAACTCTCATTTTGTTTTTTAATTTATCTTCAGTGGTAATTATCCTTAAGCTTTGTGACAATAATCCAAAAGAACCCTTATTCACCATAGCAATAAAGTTATTCATTTGTGTATGTGTACAAGTCATTAACGAGCTGTTTTTAAATCACAGTCAATACAATGAAAAACATGTACATGTACCATAATTTGAAGTGAAAACATGATTTTATTTTTTATGGCAGAAATTCCAAGGAAACATCTCGAATTAAAATAACTATCATCATCTCATCTTAATAATTATTGATACTGACAACGCATTCATCTGCCCGATGAAACAGATATTAAACTGAAGGAAGACTCTACATAGAGCAATACGTGATATGTGAAGTTCCTTCAACTTCACAACAATTTCAACTGGAAAGGTAACTGACAACAATAAAAAGCATGTGTGCTGGATAAAAAAATATTATACCCTGTAATGTATGTAAAATGCAATACCTGACAGTCTGTCTTGTATAATAAGTGAAGAGTTTAAAAAAAAAAGGTTTAGGCTGGCTGCTTCCATAAGGAATTAGCTACATATATGGAGCAATCTGACATTATTATTACTTTGTGTAATGGAGACAGATAACACACAAGAGATGTGCACGAAACGTCAGAGTTCCAGTTACTCCAGTCTAACTCCATGATATTGTTAGTAACCCACTTGTCTTGTACTGACGTACATATTTTTGGTCAGCCAACATGTTTACCACTACCACTTTCTTATGAACTTGAGCAATGCACAACTAAAATGTAAAATGCGGAGAGAGCCAAAAAGCTCTTTTTCCTGTCTTCCTGAAACTGGTCGATCGTCCTTCAGTAGTTTTGTGCTAATACATATGCTCAACATTACTACAAAACACAACGTAACATTAAACCTAAAAGTCTTTCAACCGTTTCTGTCTGCCATGCCAAAATACCCTCTGGCTGGAGCGAAATGAAAAGTAGTGTGTGTTTGTGTAATAAGCACACGCAAAGTTGTGATAATTTTAATTCATTTATTCGTCTGTTATTATACGCACAGCTACGCCTCTTTCTCCCGATTTTATTAATACTATAATATGAACCCGAAATCTAAACTTGATGTTGATACTCATGAAAACAGTTAAAGCTTTTAATTTTCCAGGTTCAGTCAATAAAATTATTTATAATAATTATTACTTGATTTGTCTGTGACAATAAATTTGAATAATAATAATAATAATAATAAGATAATATCTATAATGTAGCCACCTTGAAATTAATTTAATTTAATAATAACCATATTTTGATGTTTTCCAGACAAAGCCATCAACTTTTCAAAGGAATAATTTGTGGCTGCTGGAAGAAAAATAGCCGAATCCCAGAAATTGATACACGTACACCACCTGCTAATTGACCACTCTAAAAAGGAAAGTGCCGTCCATGCATACATGTGATTTGGACGACTTGAGGCGTTCCTCTTATGTGTTCACACAAACATTTCATGTGAAATGAACGGAGGGCATCGGCCAAATTTTCCGATCGATCAACTTCCTTTTCCTTTTGTAATACTAGCACATGGACTATATAAGACATATTATTGTGCATGTAACGCTATAGTGAAGAACTACTTTATACGTATATATGCCTTGTATGCCTGATATCCATGGTATTGCTGAATTGTAAAAAAGAAAGAAAATTGCGTACTGCTGAAAAAAGTGTATTTAATGGATTGGTACACCTGTAAAATAATTCAAGTGTGATTAAATCGCATTTACCTTCATGCGAATTCATGTGTAAACCCTTTGTTGTGAAACAGAATACCAGGCTCACTCTCCAGGAGTAATAGTTACTGTGGCGTGTAAAATAAAACACTAGACATATTTTAAACTTGCCCAAATATTTCGTTACTATTGTTTAATTTGGTGGCGGTGTTACATTTGACGTGAACTAAATTGACTTTGATTTTGGTTAAAAGCTAGGACATATTTAAACTAGTGGTTTGTTTTTAAATAGTCACCTTTACAAGCTTGTGTAAATTAACTGTAAAAGAAGAGATTTAAACAAAAGGTGGACGGATCTACCTTTTTCTATTGAGTTGAGATCAATAATTTGTTGTGTGGACGCGTACGACAATATAAAGCTATTATTATACAGAAAAATAATGGTGCTTCTTTTTACAACCGGAAGAAGAAACAATTATAGATGAAAGGTAACACAAGTGTTTTTAAAAAATTATTTAAAAAAAGTTCAAATTATGCGGAGTGAAATAATGTAACATTATTACTTAAATAACACGTGTTATTAAAGTGTTTCTTATTTTGTTGTTTTTTGTCCTGTCAGGGTGCCCATTGTGACGAGAATCAAGTATACATCATCAACTGTGACTATAAACTCAATCAAGCCATTAAACGCTAACTTATATCGTGGTGCTCTCGCTTTAATAACTTGCATTGAGAAACTAAACCTCAAAGGGAAGCAGACAATAATCGAGGAAAAATGAATAAATACAAATAAGAAATCTGAGCAATAATTACAATCCCAAATATTTCAAATAATTGTTGATTGTACTAATAGATACATAATACATGTGATTTTAAACAAAAACATTTTTTTTGGAAAGGTGTGTGATAATAGTCACAAATCACTGTATCTCGTGAATTTTGTGTTTTAAAATACATACGTGGGGGGAAAGTATTTCCATTGACAAAATAATTGTATCACGTCGTGCAGAGTACTTGAAACTTGTACACTTAAATAATACATTAAAAAATTCAACGAGGAATTACGTCATGAAGCCCAGAAAGTAGCAGGACCCTTGCAGGAGTGTCCCAAACAAATATATTTCCCTACTGCAGGACAATCATCCAACACCGATGGAAGAATTTTCAGACTCAAGTAAGTACTTTTATTTTATTTTAAATCCTGGTTGGATTACTTTTAATCCGCCGCTATATATACCTCGGCTTTTATTGCTCAAAAACAGTGCAAAGTGCTTTAATATTATCCGTTTCCTAAATTTGAAAATATCGTTATTATTTTGTAATAGAAAACGGAGCCCTGCATATTTCTTAAATTGTCAGTTATTCGTATTTTTTTCATTCAAATAATGAAATATTTCATCATAATTTACTTAAATTGTCAACGACCGCCGGATTTAGATTCCCATTATGTATCCCATTCTGATATTTCATCAAATTTCATGCCATGAACTAATCTAATTCACTCTTACTCTAATGAACTTGTACAAAGTCAACAAACATGCCTACAATAAATCTTACTTACATATTGAGATATAATAATCATAAATATACCACAAAGGCAGGCAAACTTATGGTTGAGAATTTATGGTTCATACCGCTATATATTTTATCAACTACATTTTTATACATGAAGACTATTCAGATTCTCTATTACTAAATATTTATTTAAGCTGCTACATCATTGACCCACTAAACATGCCAATGTTTAACTTTTCCATAAAATGCAGTCACAACTGCTTGACTTGATAATCGCTAATCACAGATTCTTGCATTTTTACTACTGAAATGTTATACTCATTAACCTCGCTACATTTTATCAGAAATGATAGTATACTATCTTTTTGTCATATACAATCAAAAAAAAATGAGAAGGACGCTCATTATGGAATAGGGGGAAAGAGTTGATTCTAATGAGTTTTGTAGTTTGTACTTTGTAGTATACGCGTGTGTCACCAAACCACGTGGTTCATGTTTTCTAGGTTTCAATCCTCATCTTATATAATGTACTGATGAAGTATATTGCAGGTTTTTTTCTTCAGTTTAACCGACCAGCAATTACTTAAAATGAAACGTGATTTGAAAATCAATATCTATAATAATCAATTAATCCTATTACCAGATAAAGCTCAAATATTGTTTATATTTACATTTGCTTATTTTCCGGCGTAGTGTTTCTAAACGTATGCCCAGTATTATTTATCTATATTTTCATATCTATTTATTTTTTGTCTGTAACTTTGATTAATCCATATACATACAAACAGGGAAATCAGGCGTGAAATCAAGAGTAAATGCTTGGATGGTTTAAAAGTAAACACAACAGTCAAAATCAACAGTCTTAAAAATACACTCATAATATTATGTGGGAGTAGTAGTAGTAGTTGTTAGTTGTTGTTGTTTTTGGTTCAAATGCGAATGTCACTGAGATGTCATATGTAATGTTATTGAAATATTTGAAATAATGAATTTTGATGAGAATAACAGTTGACATAATTTGGAATGATCCCACAAATTACTTCACGACTATAAGACCTGGCGGAGCACATAAATTTTTATGTGCTTAGATTGTGAATCACAATTTGTGATGGTAAATCATTATGCTAAACATATGTATATATGTACATAATGTCATTCTTCTTGCCATGGGTCACGGCCGTACGTCACTTCATTCCATGTCCTTCATCTTCGTTTGAGAGCATAACAGAGTCGTGTGGTTTCTTTGGTTAGTATTCTTTTAGATGTGGATTGTCGTTTGCGTACTATCATGGAAATTTTCCAGATTTACTCTTCTGCTTGCATATATACTTGCAAATGTGGAAAAGCTGCTTTGATTGAGGTGAGATTGAAGTCACATCTCACCATCATCTGACGGAGAAGCAAAAGAATAATAATAATAATAATATGGATGGGCGGATGGATGCTGCCTGCTGTCATGCTGCTGCAAATTGTATTGATTTTCTTATAAATTTCCTTCTCCATTACACATTTCCTTTTGATCTTTGTTTCGACAGTTGTAAATTCGAAACCGTTGAAAGTGTAGTGAGTTTGTTGTATGATGTATTTCCAGTAAAACTCTAAAACGAACGGGGTTTCCTTTCTCAAGGAGTATACATCCCTGTAATCATGTCCTTTGTTTTACAACTAGCTTGTAATTTGTTTTCCATTTATTAATGTAATAGAAGACATCACACACTTTTTTCTTTGTAAAAACGAAGACACGTTTTAAGTTTCACTCGTCACTCTTACATCTCCAACAATTTTTTTTACGCTAAAACAGTTTGTACGAAAGGTTGAGTAAGTTGATTGAAGAATTAATTGGCGTGCTCCCACGAACCTTCTTCACATGCGCCTTTAGGTAACTTACTTTCACACACTATGTACGCACTAAAACATTAGTGTGCATCATATTATATTTGTTGACTACATGAAAAAGGATTGCTAGTAGTTCATAGTTCATTATTATTAGCAACAAAGTGGATAAATCAAGCACTTTATATACTTGTTATTATTGGGATATATAAACCTAAGAAAATGTGTTAGCTAATCCATGCATTGAAGTTGTCAACATCATACGAAAAATAAAATAGGCAATTAATATCATTTTATTACTTTTCTTGTGTATCTTTTTGTATTGGTGAATTAAGTAATTGCAAGCGATGCTTTTTCTCAGTAAGCAATTATTTTAATGGAAGTGGTTACAAAATTAACTGCGTAGTATGAAATCCTGTAAAAACTGGTTGGAATATCATTGGACCAGGAGGAAAGTTTTAAAATCCATGGTTAAAAAATTCAATTGGCATTTTTATTATTATTTTCAGTTGTTGTTTTAGTATTGAAGCTTTTTTCTTCTTCACTGAAGTATTATTGCTTTCCATCATTCTTCATATCTTCATAATAACATTAAAATTTCCTGCTTTTTTGTACAGGTGTACATACATCATATTATAATAAAATTGACAGGGCAAATAGTATGTAGTACTTTAAAATAGCGTATGCTCATGATTCAAAATACAGTCTATAGTAAATTTTTGCGTGCAAAATATTCAAAATTGTTGTCGAAATCCTTAAAATTTGAATGCAGAAATTTACTCGTAGATTAACGAATGGCATAAGAATTTTTCCTATTAAACAAAATAGACATTTTTATACTATAAATAAATACATACAAAACATATGAGAGCAGTATGTAAGTCAGTGATAATAATTTATGAAAATTGTGAATTGTTCTTGGAGTTATTGAGAGTTAACTTAGACTTTTACTTGCGAGCGTTGCAGTATCAGTATTATTATTGGAAAAACGTATACATATTTTTTGGACATGTGACTGCTGCAGACTTTATATTTGCATATTCACATATTTCCGTCGTTTTTAATAATTGTTTAATTACGATCAGAGTAACACAGAGAGATATTATTATTACCTATTCAGTCACCACAGCTCCTTAGACAAAAAACACACACATCCCATTGTTTTGAAATCATCATCATGCGCTCTTCTGTATTTAATCGTTTATTAATGAGATGTGTTTTCGGTCTGCATTGAAGAGCTAACTACTATAAATGTTCTTTTTTCATCAACTTTATTATCTTCTTTTGCTCATAGTGTAGAAACATAACAATAATTAAACTAAACTCGTAAATTTATTTTTATTGTGCTCAGAACAAGAAATTCCTAGCTCGTCTTATTATTGTATTTATGAATTAATTCATTCACGTTTTATAGACTTCTTTAGGTTTGTGTAACAAAATTACACAAACGATATATATGCATACATACTTCCCTTCTGTCTGGTCTTTATTGATGAGCCGAAATTAACATATGCTCACCTCTGTTATTATAGCGTCTCCATCTTAATTTGATCTGGATCGCAAGACAAGAACTACTACAAGTTAGTCTGTGTTTAATCCTTCGTCTTAAATGTCTTCCAATTTATTAGTAGTGTGTTGACCGAGTTATCAGTGATGTCGTATAAATTTGAAAAGGGTATCATCATCTATTATCATCCCATTAAAAAATCTCTTCCTTCTCACACACGTTGACACAGTTTTTTTTAAACCGATTAATATACAGTTATGCAATGTTTTATTGGATAGAGTAAGAGAGTCATTGGATAAAAGTGGTTCAGTGTGAGTGTAGGAAAGGATTTATGTGCATTAGTACCTACTTAAATTACCAATGCTAAGCAGATAAGATAAATTTGGATTTATATCTTTAAAGGAATCAGCCATCTACAATTTTATACTTTTGAAATAATAATCAATCATTGAAAAAAATATTATAGTTATTTATTTATTTTGCTTTCCCTATTAATGGATAAATATATTGTACAAATGACGAGTTCATACGACAAATCATAATAATATTTGTTTGTAGTGTTATCATAACTGTTACGTAGTTGACAGGACTTGCCCTTCTCCAATATTTATTCCACCCCACTTACTCCACTACCACACACATAAACATTACAATATAAAATTACATTACTTTTAAAAGTATTGGAATAGGACAAATAGTAATAAGAAGAGGCGTTGTTTATATGTTTTTAAATGTAAAAGTAATAATAATACATTAAATATTATATTGGTTTCTACAAAGTATTGTACGCGGCATTTATTACAATGACAAAGAGAAACAATCTTTATATGCTCCTGAAGCCGGCCACGTTTGAAAAAGGTTTCCTTATAAATGACAGTGGGTTCTTCTGACAACTCATAATTTATTTTCACTTTGAGTTCAATGCTAGAACTGGATCAAACGTCACACGGTTTCATGCGTACATGCCCCAAAAAATAGTGTAAAATTGAACTGCTTCCGCCGATTTGCTTAACCACAGGCAAAAGTTTGGGAAATACCCTCTGGTGAACTTGTCGTCTTCAGGGAAATGGATGGAAATTCCATAAACTGAAGAAGCAACTGTGCCAATAATAATATAAATACGTGTTTCCGTCTTGAAAATTAGTACTATTTATACAAATATTTATATCATTCCTATATAGTGAACTGGATGAACTTTATACTCAGTTTACAAAAATTATATCGTCACAAATTATTGTTCAATACGTGAACTTTTGTGGCTTAATAAATTATCTCCTGTCATCCTATTTGTTTCTAGACAGTTACTAGTGTGCAACTTTTTTGTTTTTGTTTAAAAAAAAACTATGTCGTCTTACTCTCAGTTTATGGGCGCTTCTGCTGTAGGATACGACTTTACCTACCTCTGCAATAATAACAGGGGAACGGATGCAAATCTCTATTTTAACGGTGGAAACGGTCATTTTAATCATGGTACGTCTTTTTTCAAAATAAATTGCTATAAAAATATATATATTCTACGTTTTATGTTTAGCCATTTATTAGTCTGGAATTACACTTTGCTTCATTAACATGAATTTGGTGCATGGTCCGTTACCATTTGCTCCAGAATTTCATATAGTCATGCTGGGTTAATGCTGCCGATTTTTTTTAATGTCCATATTGTCAAAGGAAAATAAGTTTCGTTCTAATAGATTTTTATGGGTTTCTCTAGTTTATAGTTTATATACATTTATACTAAAAGTAAAACTACGCTGCTGTCTATTTTCTATAGAAAACTAAAGTTATTCAATTGGCGAGCTGACATTTTGCAACCTACGCATCTATACAACAAAGTTGTATAATTATGTGAAAGTTGTGGGAAAATGATCATTGTACGTCTTCCAACCAATCAGGAGTACTGGTCTTCTCCCACGATTATCCAGCATCACGTACTCCAAATATCTCCAAAAAAATAAGAAAGATTTATATACTTGTTTAAGGTGTTGTTCGACTCAACAACCCAAATGGCATGCAACATAAATATTTAGCGTATAAAAATACATATTATTATGCACTAAAAGACATTCAGTTGTAGTTTCTGAATTTGTGGGAAAAAAAATGTGTATAGCAGCTGCGATTTGCCAAACTAAAAGCAGCGTGTATCAAAAATACCAACACGGTTGTTACCATATTATATTTCCCCCTGAACTTGCCTCAATACTTTGGTCTGGATTTTGAATAAATTTGAACGTGCTTCTATGTAAAAAAAATTGTATATTGTGGTAGAGCAGGTAGCCTAGAGTCTATAAGAAAGTTTATGACGCTCATAATTATGTTGTTTAGAGGAGAGTCTGACGAACTAAAAATATTAAACACAGTATTGCCATGTATTATCATTAGCGAAACGTTTCAAGTACACTGCTGTGTGATATACCTATAAACCAGAACATTAAAGCGTAAGCATGGGTCTAATATATATATATCTATATCTCCTTTGTTTGCCAACAAAATTCGCAATAAGCCACACCACATGTCATATGCCACACTACCACATAATATAATAGTTTAGAATTTGACGCACTGATTTTAATACACAAAGGCTTTCCAAACAACCATGAAAGGAATTATGGTATTTTGTGAATTCAAGTGATTGCTTATTGCTTCACATACATATACATAGGTACATATGTATGTATTTATATTTTTGTGTGTTATAAGTTAAATAACATCAGACACGTATGTAATGAATGTAATGTAACGTGACTCGGCTAATTTTTTTTTTTGGTGTACGCTCGAATGCCATGTGAAAAGTACAATGACATGAAGTATATTAACCTAAAACCTCATAGCAAAAATTCCTCATCCGTTTACATCATTTATAGCTCACTTCACCTCTGTACCTGTTAAACCAATGTAGATTTTTGAAGGACGTTTCACGGTACGCCATATAATGATGTATGTTCTTCTGAACAGATCAGTTATGTATAGTGGTCCCCGTATACATATGATATGATATTATATAAGTATGCATGTTTACATATACGATTGTAATACCGAAATTGGAGAACTACCACAAAATTTCCCATTATTTTCGCTGGCAAAACTTTTTTGTGGTGTTCCTCGGTAATTTAGGTAGAAAAACTTTGAGAGTATACAAGTAACATAATCGCTGACATGCCATTTACCAGTTTGGTTTTTATGGCTGTCGAGTCAGACGCAAAATGCCTTTTTGTTGTAATTCATTTGTGTAGGTATATGTAAATACTCATGCATGGTTTGTTGACAGAATCCCCCAAAAAGGTATACCTTGGGAGAAACAAAGTTTGACTTTCAATATCAAATTGTTTCCCTTAACTTGAAGTATCTATGCATATAGGTAAAGTAGAGAAAATGATTCCCTTGCTTTTTGGCCTATTAATTATGCACAGAATTTATGTTGGTACTTAAAACATGACTCAGGGAAATTTTTTTAATGGGCGATTTGTAAGAGTGTTCCTTTATATTACGTTCACGTAGGAATTGTACATATTTTAAAGACATGGACATATATGGGTCCTGTATATTGGTCCATCTTTTATATCCTGTTCCATTTTTCATCGCCAGAGTTAGTTTCAGGTTCACCAACTAATAAAACAAACGTATTTTAAAGTAAACATTAAAGACGTCATCTTCTGCGAAGCTATGTAGGTCTCCGGTGGTTCAATATTTAATTTGTTGTGAACACTTGATGCATAGCAGCATCATTCATAACTTCCAACTGCAAGCAACTCATATATTTTTGCCAGCGGGTGATTTGTGTGCAATAATNAGGTCGCCGGTGGTTCAATATTTAATTTGTTGTGAACACTTGATACATAGCAGCATCATTCATAACTTCCAACTGCAAGCAACTCATATATTTTTGCCAGCGGGTGATTTGTGTGCAATAATAATCAATGCAAAAGAAAGCGAAATGTACATTTTGGCAAAACTGTTGATCTCGTATTTTTTAACTTCTGTGTAAACATATCAGGACCAAGAGAAAAAAGTTTTAATCTACTGGAAACATAATATATTACATTGCAGTAGCAATATACATGCATTTATAATATAATAATAATATTTATCTATAGATTCTCTGCGGAACTTCTATTCGTTTCATGTTTCATGACCATAAATAATAATATGTGGAATGGGTTAGTATGTTTTAGATATGTACTTTTTTTGTAAGTTGGAAAAGATTAAAATGTTTACGAATGATAATGATAACGATTATATGTTGATGTAACTATATGTAACATGGGCACACACTATTTTCACTTATTACATTGTCGCTAAATTTATTTCAATTACTTTTGAAGGTGTTTGTGGCCATATAAATCTGTTACGCACATCAAGATTCTGTTTATTCTGCACCAAGCACACTCGAAGCAAATTTATTCGACATTCAAGCGCTCATAAAATAATAACTACCAAGTAATATTTGAGGACGTTATTTTCTCATCATGTGCGTTATTGAACCTTTTTAAATGTTTATATGTATATATTATGTATATATGTATGCGCATAGTAGGGAAAACTATTTCGTACGCTGTTATTCCAACGGAAATATAGTACAGCATATATCCTGGATTTATCTTGTTTTAAGAAGATACTTTTGCATGCACATGTTTTAGGCAAACGGAGAGTTTCTCTATGTCTTAAATTTACGCTGGTTTGAAAATTGAAGCTTTATATTTGTTGCCTGAGGGCACATAATTCATTTTCATGTACACGCCTTCAAATTTTTGCCATTAAGGCGCATGCACACTTTTAATTTTCCTTGTGTAAACCCTTGAGCATTAGAAATGGACAAAAATATAAGTATACAGGCAAATGCTTAGCTAACTCAACTCCCTCCCACATCACCTAGTCAAGAAGCTACAAGATACATCTGCTGTTGTTATCACATTTAAGTAATACCAGTGCACTGGGACAAGTACAATATACCTACCTTTAATATGGGTTTGAAGGAAAGGTAACCCAACTTCGTACGTAATTGCATGAGGAGATTAAGCCTCAAGTCTAAACAAAAAATATATAAAAAAAAGTATTTTGCTTCTGGCAAAAAAGGAAATTCGCACCTATCCACCTCCCCCACCAGAGGCTGTTGGTTAGAGTTTATTCCAGCCCGTGAGATACACAGCAAGAATATGTACAGCATGTGTAGTATCATCTCTTTGCTGTATGATCATAAGGAGATGAGATAAAGATAAAGTCTACCTGGACTCCCATTATTAGATAGGTAGGCGAACTGAAAACGCTGAATACTTTTGGTTAATGTGTGCGGATGGATACCTACGACGTAATCCGTCCGTAACACAAATTTGATGTTTTTAGGCATGAAGAAAAATGAAAGGCATGCACCAGAACGAATTCACAGAATATTCGTTAAATTACAATGCATCAAATTATGCTACACAAAAATAGAAAGCATATAATATTATTTTGCCCTGAATGGTACAAGAAGAGTGTAGCAGCAGCGTAGCAGCGGAATATGAAGTTACAAAAGCAGAAAAAAAGTAACTATTTTTCTGGTTAAGAAAGATTCTTCACAGAGTGTGATGGAGTTAGCGTATGTAAATGTGATAGGAAGAAGAATATATCAGCAACTTCATCTCACTCACCACTCTTACCACCGCAGCGATGATGGTAGTTTTAGTTTTGATAAAAAAAAATGGTACAACGCTCCACACACACGGAGTGTATCATACATAATAATGAAATAATATTTTTTTCCGAAGCGTATTTTTTTTTTACCTTTTCACGTTTTAAGGACTTAACAATGTAAGGATATTTCTAATACTTGTACAAAGAATTAATGTGAAGAATATGCTGATCCATAATAATAATAATAAGATAATACACCATATGAAACGCCATAGCGTGTAGCTGCCATTGTCGACGAGAATTATATAGTTTATATTATGTAGTAGAAAGAAACAGAAAAATACAACACATAATATGCAAAGCGACATGACAGTGATGTGAGTTTATTAAGCTAAAAAAACTAAGGGAATTTGTAATGCACGTTTGTATGTGTATATAGTCATAATATCGCAATGTAAAAAGTGTAGATGATAAAATTATAGACAATCAAACGCAAGTAGTGCTGCTGCTACGCTGGAATCGGAATTATTATCATTATACATTTTGAAGCTATTTAGTAGGTGTTTCTGATGATTTGAATGTTGTCTTGTACTTGCATGGTGTTCTATTTGTGGCTAGCTGATGAGCAGCGATCTTGGTCGTGGTATTAAAAAAATGTAGTAAAATGAAATGAAATTTTTTTTTCAAATGATCCTAAATTTGCTTTCATAATATCCATATTATTTGCATCTCTGTTGAGTTTGTGGAAATATTCAAGTAGAGTCTGCCACCTCCACCACCACCACCATAATTCTAATAGTATTTCTATTTCTCCACAATGTACAAGATAGGTACATGACGATTCCGCGTAGATTATATATTTTTATTATCCCCATTGTTTAAAAAAAACAGTCTTTTGTATATGCTTCCGATGTTCCGATTATAAAAATGCCCCTCTATCTCTCTCTTTGTTGTTGTGATATAAATAAACTCGACGTAGTTGAGTGAGGTTGATGTGTTATAATGTGTGTGTGTATTCTGAAAGGTTGGGAGGGTCAATAGTAAAAACAGTGAAACGAAATGATAAACATTCATTGAATGACTAACTCTTGGCTATATAAATATAGGTATGTACATATATTTTATGTATAACTTGCGTGTATGATACTCATCCATTTTGAAAATTAAATATATGTGAAAAATCCTGTAAAAAATATGCATAATCACATGTAAAAAAAATCTCAAGGTCAACCCGCCGCAAGATACTAATGTATATCATATTTTTTTGCTATGTGCCCACGGAACGTTTCTCCTCTTGGCTATAAAAATGCATGATATAATGCCTTTCGTCTTGTATATTGACATTGACATACACAAAAACACGGTAGTATACTATCACAATCGGCCAGCATAGCAGCGTCGTCAAGTCGTTGTTTCACAATAGCCAAAAAACGCAATTCCACATATTCCATCCTATACAACAACGATCATGATCATGATCAAGCATAATACACGAATACTACTTACTTTGTGCTAAAAAATACAAGCGCTTGCTCGCTGCAGAGAGTATAGTGGATTGGATATGAAATAAATTTAATAGGCATAATCTATGTACAGGAACTATATAACCACACTTTTACATATTATTATGCTACATTCCTATATACAAGCAGTAGTATGTCAAAAAAACTTATTTTTTTTCTTTTGTGCTTTTCAACCAATAAATTAGTTTTAGCTATACGTTCACAGGTAAAAACAAAAAGTTAACTTATAAGTGTACATGTACTAGCTTGAAAAGTTTTCAACATAGCAAAATAATCTATGTACAGGAACTATATAACCACACTTTTACATATTATTATGCATGTACCATTCCTATATACAAGCAGTAGTATGTCAAAAAAAACTTTTTTTTCTTTTGTGCTTTTCAACCAATAAATTAGTTTTAGCTATACGTTCACAGGTAAAAACAAAAAGTTAACTTATAAGTGTACATATACTAGCTTGAAAAGTTTTCAACGTAGCAATCAGAGAGGCTGGAACAGAATGGAGGCAGGTAGGTAGGTAGGTACAAAGAATAATGTGGAGAGTAACGTTTTTAGCAGTTTTTACTAAATGAAAAGCGAAGAGAAGCAAAATGCATGCTATCAAAGCAAAATAATATGTTCATTTTTCATCTTGACGATGATTTTAGTATAAAACAAAAGGTATGTAAAAAGGCACAGAAGTATTTATAACAAAGTTGGATAATTTGCTGGTTTGTAAATTTGTAGTATCATTAATAATCATGGAATATATATAATGGTTGTATGTGCATGTAATACTGACTGGGTCGATGAGCAAAAAAACTTTTTCTTCATTTGTGCAACAAATCACCCCGTTAACGTGTTTGAGCTCAATATAATGTAATAAATACAAAAGGAGCAGCATCAACGTGCACAGCACACCGACTACATGTTATACTGTGTGTAATACACACATTCAAGTATATTTTAATAATCAGCATAAAATATACTACATAATATGTTAACATAAACTTACTCACAGTTAGTCAATTTCTCTCTCTCTCTCTCTCTCACACACACACACAGACACACACGTTTTTAATTCATTCTCCAAGTCGCAACGTAGTTACGTATACATAATATGTCTATGCAAAAAAAGAAGTTTATTTTCATGTATTTTTAGTTGAAAATAGAATTCATGGATGGTCTGCTGACGACTACTTGACGGGTTCAATTCTCTCGGTTTCTCTCTCTTCTTTTTTTTCACCTTGTTATTTTTTTGCATAAAAAGTTTGCATTTTATAACATAGCATGATGATATCATATTATCATTGTATATATGCTACTTGATTCAGGTAATAGTAATAGAATAATCGTCAACAACACCAACACCACCACCACCAGGTTTTTTAACTTGTTGTAGGTTGAAGTGGCACTGGTTTACGAGTGAAAAAGAGCAACCAACTCGTTTTACGATATTATGATAGTCAACAGTCAAACATACACAACACACACAAGTTTATCCAGTCACTCACACCAAAAACAACCTTTAATAGATTTTCTTGGCCATCGTCAATCCACACACTCATCTGAGTCCCATAAAAAGTTTCATGCTATAGTTTATCTCATTTGCGATTTTTTCTCCGCGAGAGAAACACCGTCAGTTGACTGTGCTATTTGGTGATGATGATGGTGGCTAAATAAAAAGGTTTTTCATATGAATACCTAAATAGGTAGGCATGTTAGCTTTTAGTGATGTGATGTTCTTGCACAAAAAAAAAGTGTTTGTGGGTAACAGAAATATCAGTGAGCTGGTGCAATTATATCACACAACTACATTATCCCTATCAAGATTAGCGTGTCCACAGAAATATCACCGTAATAATAACTCACATATATACTCACAATATACAACGTATATACATTCACGTTTGCTTCCTACAAAAAAGTATTTTCACGTCTGCTATTTGCCATCGTGGTGTTAATAGGTTTGCTATGTGTTTTCTTGTCGTTCTACTCCTATATATTGAGGTTAAAGGGTATTACTTAATAGATGACTGCATAATATATAGTAGAGAAACTGCTTGTGCAGTGCCACCATTTCACTGCTGATCCTCTCTGGTGGCGTGTGCATTTTTCATTCAAAGGACAATTGCATCATGAAGTAGTAAGTATAGTGAGTGACCAGCAGCAGCATTCAGCGCAGGATGAACATTCCGATGGAGACGACGATTGTGGCAGTGTCAAAACTATACCTAGTATTGGCTCTAGTGACATCATCACACTTTGTTGATTTAGCTGTTATGTGAGCGTGAGAGTTACTACCACTACTACTCCAGTCAGGCACCTTTATTCCAGTTGTGCTAATGTGCCTTAGTGTGTCTTCATATTAATATAATATTTATGGGGTCTTTTGTAAATGATCGTATGACCCTTAATGCAATTGCTTTGCACACTTATTGGCCTGGTCTGGAATTTGAAAAACTTGGAACTGGGTAGAATAATATAATACACTATATAGTGACGCAGTGATTGTCATTTTTGTGGAAATATTCGTACTTTTTCTATTCTTGTTATGATTATGCCGACGATAATATGCAGTGTACCAATACTGTGTAAAAAGACTATGAAAATCCCGGGATTTGCTTCTTATATAGTATAACAGCAACATATACGAAGAAATAATCATTCTACACAGTTGCAGCTTTATCTCATAAAATAATACTATTATGGTAGTAGGTTTGCAAAAAAAAGAACCCCGGATCTTATTCAGCAACTAACATACATATATACTGTGCTTCAATTTGATTGCCGAGTTCTATTTTGCGAGAGAAAAATATCTCAATATCTGTGTGCATGTGTATAGTGTGCATACTATATAGTTGTGCGCAATTTTCTGCAGTGTTAGTCTAGTAGTTGTATACATAATAACATTATAAGAAAGAAGCATGTTACACAACATGCAGTTACACTGTTACAAATTCAGCCAGTTTGTATTATAGTATAATCATTTGAAGCACACAACTGAGAGTTCGGAACGGGAAGACTTTCTTTTTTCCCTTTTTGCAGAAGCAAACACTGGCTTACATAGTTATACTATAGTTACTTGACTACGGCAAGTGTACCATGTTTTCCCCAAATCTGCTCCTCATATATAAAGGACCAGAATAGTTTTTCACATGGTTTGATGGTGTCGTGTAAATAAAGCTAAAGTATAAAGGTCGTGTGGAGTTTCGTTGCTTGTGTATATTTATATATATATAAATATAACATGTACTTGGCAATAGACGAATATATTTTATATGAAAAGTGACATGCAAAAAAGCGAGGAAAAAAGAAGAAGCATCGGCCTATGTGTTTTGTGTGTAGTAGTACTACCACCCTAATGGCAGTGAAGTAAGCGACCTCATTTTGTCGGCTGCTGAAACGAGACTTGCATAGAGGAACTGTCTTGAATGAGGATGATGATGTTGTTGATGTTCCTCTTTTCTCTCCACTACGCTGCTATACAACGTCGGTGATGTTCCGGGTGATATAGCTTTTTCTTGCTGTAGGTCGTGTCCCTTTTATCCAGTGATTGTTTGGCAGTCGGCCCAAACGAACCAAAACTCAAGCATCTCTTTCATTCACACAAAAACATACAGAAAGAGAGTTGGTAAAATTATTGCAAAAACACTTGGTGATATAATAGAACACGAAAAAATAATGTACCTAAATCAATTTTTGGTTTACGCTGTTGCTAATTTGGGTTATTAGTTCAGAGCAGTTTGTGAAGAAAGCGTAATAAAGATAAAAAACACTGTCATAAACCACGTGTGTGTGTGTAAAATAAGCACACACTACTTGACTTTATATCGTAGCGTAACAAAAATGTAGGAAGTCTTGCAACTGTTTTTTGACGAGAAGCAAGGTCAAAAATATTTTTTTTTGTGCGGCTGCTGCGCTGATTGAATCAGATTATATAATTATTATTACTTTATTGGTAGCTATTCATGTTCAAGTAGTCTGAATAGTCAAGTCGTTAATTTTTGATAATTTAAAAATATAAAATTAAATGCATTTATAAATTTGTATTGTTTTTATACAATTATGGTAATTAGTTTAATGGAGATTAGATATTTCGTAATCGGTGTATAAATAAATAGATTTAAAGCTCCATTCAATACAAATTCTTTGAATTTTCGTGTTTGGGACGCGGCAGCCTTGTATGCAATACTCTGTCACAGTGACCTTCAAAAAGTTAAACATTTTGTTTTATATCACATTAATACGAGATTCAAGATAATTGGTTCCTATTTAAAAAAGAAAAAAAAATGTCAATTATATAATAGCAATAACATATAAAATATATTTATATTATAGCCATATATTTTTTAAAGAAAATATTATATGTATTTAATTTCCTTAAATGGAACTATCTCTACAATAATTGTAAAAAAAATGAGAATCTCTGTGTGATGTGGAAACATAAAAAACATGTAGTGTATGTGTCTCGTGCTTAGTTCATAAATTTGTTACTTTGTTGTCACAAAAATTAATCATAACCTCGAGCGCATGTGAACGTAAAATTCGTACCGATTGTACCTGACATTGACACACAAATGTGAAGGAACGTCCCTCTCTCTCTCTTTCTCGCTCGCTTGTCTACCAAAAATCTTATCTAATAAGCGGATGTGGTATTTGTCCTCACAAATTTAATTATTGTTGCGCCGCATAAGCTCATTATCTACGTACTGTAATGCAGCAATGCAGAAGAGAGTGTTGTGAATAAGTCAACGTTCTTGTGAGTATTATATGTAGGAAATCCATTTTCCGTTTCTAGTACCTGAGTAATAGAAGATTGTCTGAGTAATTTAGCAAATAATGTTGTCGATATACATAATGTTACAATATTTGTTCTTACTGCATGCTAGTTTGTCGTAGAATTTATTTAATGAAAGTTTAGATTGTGTGCGGCGAATAAGCAAGTTTAACTTTTTCATGAATGCGGCGTTTGTACAACAATTATTTCTTGGTGCTTTACAAAATATGATAGCAAAACTACTGGATCTAATGAACAAAACGCATTTTTATTATGAAAATGTAAATATAATAGTATATACACTGTGATTCTTTTAAAAAAAATTGTGCTTCCAACTTCCAATAAAACATCAATTTAAAGATACTCATCAAAATTATATACATATATAAATATATCATCATTTGCGACCTCATCAATTTAAAAGGCAACAGCCAAAACGGAAAGAGTGATACACAAAGCACAGAAAAGATGAGTTACAGAGTTTTCTTTGGGATAATTTATGTTGAACAATTATTAGAAAACACTTTAAAGGAAATTTACTAGTTTGTGCACCGTGACAACGAGACCGCCAGACGACTCAGTTGTAAGTTTCTTCAAAGACCACATTTGTTACGACGAGTACGTAGTACGTACTACTTGCTCGTTTTTCCATTTACCTTACTTATTGTAATAAATCTGAGAGGAATGATGATGAAGATCAAGAAAGAAAAGCCGATGATGAGTGTCACGGCGATCATTCAAGGATCCCAAAATCACTGGAGCTCACGCAGCAGTATTACCCGTAAGTTATTACCCCGTCGTATAATGTTTGATGCTGCGCAATAAAAAAAATGAAGTGCTTACGTACGCGTACGTACATATGCTACTTTTTCTAAGGAAATATGGCAAAGCGCATAAGGACGGACGATTATTTAAACAAGACAGTCTCAAGGGAGAACTGATGACGATTTTTATCGTTCCATATAACATATAAATAAATGTATCTACTACACATTACATACTCATACTACTACGTGTAATATATTTCACATTTTTTTTTGAAGAATCGTAGCAAATCGCAAATTCACATAAAGAAACTTCTGCCCCAACACAGCAAAAAAAATATAAAGAGATTTAAAATGTAGGAAGATGCATTCAATGATCCATCAAATGAATTATGATGGTTTTCAATCATTCATATATGCACTAATGAATCTTTTCAGAAGAAAATAGTTTGCATGCATATGTATTTTTTCTTCTACAATGCAATATGAGAAAGATATAGAAAATGACTGACTCACTGTAATAAATTTGGCTACTCATTGTTCAAACAACTGCACGATCGTCTTTTTTTTCTGCACATTGTATAAAAATGTTGAGCTCAACATGGGTCACGGTGAAGTCAAGGTTGCTTATATTCTTATTGTTGTTGATGTTGTTGAGACTTTGGAGCATTACTTATAGTAAGATGTTTTTTTTTCGTTTTTCAATGCTAATGAATCCTTACCGCATTATACATACATTATAATAACCTGTGTAACTCAAGCTCGATTGACCAAGATGATTCACTCTTTAACAAGTGCGTGTGTTCTCATAGTATACATATGCTAGTTAACAATCTGATTGAGTTTTTGTGCATTTATGAGCATACATATTATGTACCTATTTAAAATAATGCAATAATGAGTTTCCTTAAAATATATTTTTTTCGTCTAGTTCTCTATTATTGTAGAAAAATATATACCATATTTTATGGAATTATTTTATAATGTTTTTGAACCTGTTCACTAGGAAGAAGAAGAAAAATGTTCTGAATGTATTATAAGGATTTCTTTTGCAAAATTATCGATTTGAATGCATGCAAACCAAATGAATATAAGCAATTTTTCTCCGCATTTTAGTTTAATACATACCGAAACATATAAGTAAAATGATTAATTTATTCGTACTACTATAATTTTATACCAAAAAGGATAATATAGATTTTCCAACGATGAACTTGATTAATGATTATTTTTACAATGAATTATTGCTCTTTTTGTAAAATGACATGTGGAAACATCTTGCGTGCATAATCTGTGCCCTGTGTGGTACCTCTTAAGTTTATCGAAAGTATNCTTTTTGTAAAATGACATGTGGAAACATCTTGCGTGCATAATCTGTGCCCTGTGTGGTACCTCTTAAGTTTATCGAAAGTATGCATTGTACAATAAGAGACGCTGACACAAACTTATGTGTATTGGTACATATTTAACCAGGGAACAGTATATACTATATTAAATTTATACTTATTTGCGTCAAATTTTCTTGTATAAAAATTCATTTATAGCATAATAGAACATACGTTAGGGAGTTATTTTATAGAATATTACTATTTTATTGATTGTCGACCTTTTGAAGAAAACTTTTCATGTTACACAATATAGGTATGTATATACCACCTACACATATACCTACATATACTGTGTATATGTATATTGCTTCATATTGCTCAAGTCGGTAATATTTTCCTTTGTAGTGTCATGAACAAGTTCACCGATTTCGAACAAAGCGATTCCTAGAATTCGTAGGTTCATTTCTGAAAACAAACATAGGTATGATGCTTTGTGAATATATACGATTTCAAAAGCGTTTCCATCAAATTGCTTTTTATAGTCTTTCTTTGATATGTTTGTGAGTGATACAATGATGATCATGAGAATACAATACGCCAGGACAGATAATCAGCAACGTGTGTGTACTTATGACCCTGAAAAGGACACCTCGTGTGTATGTATCACGAACTTTGATCCTTTTTTATACTGCTCGCTCAACATGTTACATGAGCAGAAAAAGATGAATGGTATATAATATCATGTCGCTGTTCAATTTAATTTTCCAATTTATACAAAAAGTTGTATAATTGACGGTTGTAGTAAATATATATTCGTTGTTTGCAGACTCACATACAGCATGGCAGTATAAAAGTTCACGTTGAAAATGCAATATTGAAGTTGAAATGCTCACGTACTTTTGACATGTGACTCGCTCAGTTTAAAATTTTCGAAATCAAGTCAAACAGCTCATGTTTCACCGTGTGATATTTTGTACGCACAATGGTATATTATTAATTGATCATGTGAACAACTTTTTGTCTTTTTATTATTAGAAATACATATTTTTAAACATGTGGAACTGTCAACTGTAGAATATGCTTGCTTATTTTTCCTGTCTATAAACTTTTGGGAGTTCATTTTTTCTCAAGAAAATGAAACTCATCCAATCTCCTACTGTCTGCTCTGATTGAAACGCCTGATAGCGATGTATGTATTTTGCATATTATGATGACGATCTTGTTTCAAGGATAATTTTTTATACATAATTTAGTAGGAATTTTGAATTTTGTTTCTTTTTACTGATATTGCGATAATATGTATGTAGGTGTATAAATATATATATGTAAATATTAACGGAAACCATAATATTGCTTTTTGACTATCAGTCAGTCAGTATACTCGTCGATTATATATTGTGCATAAGTGTATACACGTTAAAATTGAGATATGGTATGTGCATACACGGGGAAAATAGATGTAATGAAAAAATGGTGACAGTGTCAGTCTCGGGAAAATAAAAAGAGAGATGATGTTGAAACTGATTTCCTGCGTCACAATGTATACACAATGATCCATAATTCATGACTTTTGTGCTGCTGCCGTTGTTATTGTTTGGCAAGATCATCAGATTCTCTGAGTTAGTTTAGAATTTTAACCTTGAATTTGAGTAGGATTTAATGAACATATATGATACAGTCAAAAATCTATAGTCAAAAATCATTTTACTGTCGTCGGGTATTAATTACCACGAAGACGCGAGCTCAAAATGACTATATGGCAATAATTGGTATTTTGGTGATGATGAACATATAATGTCTATTACAGCTGTATGTAGTAGCGTGTATTATATTGCTTGCTTCGTGCTTGTGTGACGCTGAGACTGAAACGAAGAGATAATTATAGAATGTGATACTCTCAGAAGCGCAAATAGACCGTGTCGGTTTAATGACATACTGTCATTGAACGTAATCTCGTATAATCCTGTCAGCCTCACTCCATGCCTGATTACAAATTAATCCAGTACATTGATTCTTGGTGATATACTCATTAAAGACGTTCATTAATTACTTCAACAATTAAATTGCTTTGATGATGATGGTGATCCAATAATAAGATACACGGAAAGATACGGTTTGTCGAGAGAGAAATATCTTTATCGTTTCCTCGTACAGCTGTGCATTTAAGCATGTTATCATTAATATTTTATATGGTACACGTTATTACCTATGTGCCAAGAAAATAAAAATAGTTTATAGGTAATTACTCACAGTGCGAGAAAGTATAAAAGAGCCTGATTACAAATTAATCCAGTACATTGATTCTTGGTGATATACTCATTAAAGACATTCATTAATTACTTCAACAATTAAATTGCTTTGATGATGATGGTGATCCAATAATAAGATAGTGTAGGAAACGGAAAGATACGGTTTGTCGAAAGAGAAATATCTTTATCGTTTCCTCGTACAGTTGTGCATTTAAGCATGTTATCATTAATATTTTATATGGTACACGTTATTACCTATGTGCCAAGAAAATAAAAATAGTTTATAGGTAATTACTCACAGTGCGAGAAAGTATAAAAGCGTGACTGGTCAACTAAAGCCGGTAGGCACTCCAATAGTCAATGCCATTGCCTTGAGATTCTGGGAACACATAAATGAACAAAGCTCTGGAAAAAGCCAAAACAGGAAGTTGTAGGAGCAGCAGCTGCTGCTGCTGCTCCTACAACTTCCAACCTTAACGTCAAAGAGAGGATGCAGGCAAGCATGGGTTTGCAGGCAGTTTGTGTGATACGTGGTACGTATTATATCAGGGAGGAGGGTGGGACATAATAATATTATTCCACTAGTGCAACTTGGTAAATGAAATGAGGGCAATCGATAGACCAACATTTAGGTATTTAAACGTTTATTCTCGGTCTCGTCCTTTAGTCGTTATACATGTATACAGACTAGTACAAAGTTTATAGTAACAGTGTTCTTTGTTGTGACTGCTTTAAGGCGGTAAAAGGGATATTTATAGTCGAGAAACGCATCGCGCGGTAGTGGCCGTTGTACATTTTGCACATTTGTATATATATTTCTCTCTACTAATATGCTAGAGTTGGCACCATGATGCACACAGCTACCTTGAAATACTCCCTGAGGTCCAATAATGATATAATATAATATAGCAAGAGTAGAAGAGGCTAACAGCAAAACATACTCTCTGCTCTAGTCTCTAGGAGAAGAAGAAGAAGTAGTAGTAGTAGTTTAAGTGGATGGAGCAGAGAGTCTGGGATGACCCAGAAAGAGAGGCAATCGGATGATTCACATTCATTCGGAGCCTCTCTGCTTAAAACTAGAAGCTTATTCCATTCCTCCGGATACAGCGTTATATTTCACAATTCTGCATTGTACAACCACCACTACCAACACATTATGTAGAGAATGGAAAAAAATGTGTTCCGCTTTTTATTCATATTTAAGCATGTACACGTTTCTCCTATATTGCTACTATAATATACCTTATACAAGAATTGAGGATAAAATGCCTCCTGTTTTTTTGCAATGATATATGAACTTTGTCTCCAAAAAAGCTGTGGTTATGGTTGTGCTGAATATGGAACACTTTGTCATCCAAACTACTTTACTATAAAATGCTACTAGGGGATAAAATATTAATGTAAACATTGTATCTTATATATACGGGGAAGGAAAATGGGCCATGCTTTGCATTATCTATTTTATAGCAGTGGTTGCTTTTGATCAAGAGTATAGTTTGGGTGCAAAAATCCCTGAATAAATAAT
>JAHZNC010001010.1:0-36207 GCA_027744095.1 Zhuqinia jingwanae
TTTATTACATATTTCATCATGGTCATGCATGAATGTAATAGGGAATAGATTATGATAGCATTCAAGTTTGAGCAATTTGCATGTAGGTATACAACATACATACCTTTTACTTTTCATTATCTGTTGTGCTGATGTGCCATAATAATAAGCTTGTTTCGTGTTTCCTTTTACAAAATAGAGTTTTATATGTGATATTTTTCATATGATTCCATTTTATAACAACGATCATTATAAAAATTGATTGAAATTACCGAGCTAGAGCATTTTTTTATCCAAAACTCAGACTCGGGCTACGGACTAAAACCATCCAGAAAAACCAGCTGCAATCTTCCTTTGTTGTACAGTCAACAAGCAGTGTTTTATTAGGTATTGTTGACTTATTCAATGTGCTCATCTCTATTTTTGGGTATTCCGCAACTTTGGGTTTCGTTTGCTTTGAACATTTGAGCACATTTACATACATTGCACATCCCATCCACTTACCTACCATACAATACATTTATCCAGCATTTTCCTATGGCATATATTTTTACGTATGATATTTTTTATTTATGTATTTGTTATTCCTGCATATTATATATAGCACACTTACCGAAGTGTAAAACCAACTTCATGTTCATACTAGGTATACATACATATTAATAAAAAATGTTTCATGTAAAAAAAACTGCGGTTACTTGATTTCCTTTCTTCGTGTTAGTCATGTTGATGATAAATATTATAAATTATTCGTCAACAAAATTGAACTTAAATGAGCTCGTAGCTCGTCATAATAAAAACAGAAGCTTTTAACGAAATGACGGAATTAGCTTACATATTTTCTAAATAAAATACAAAACATTTTTTTATTCCTTTTCCATGCGTCAGACAAATGAATGCATTTGCGGCCCTTTTATCTCATTTAAAGAAACACACCACCCTTTGCAAAAGGCGTTTCCCTATTTCTGGAGCTCTGAAATGATGAAAAGATTACAAAATCTTTGTATTTTTTATATTTATTTAGCTGATTGACAATCATTTTTAGTAAAAACATAAGACTATCAAAGGATGCGGCATTACGTTAATAAGTTCATATACGACAAGACGAGAAGAGTTTGAAAAGCATATAATGAATGCAATCAAATATTGTCTTACTTGCATTTTGGCTGTCGTTGGCGATGCCAACACGTCTCAAATGTATTTGATTGTCCCATGTACCGCATGAAAAAAAAGTTATCTTCTTTTGGACAAAGCAATGCCAAAAGAACAAAGAATAATAATAATTGCAAGTTTTGATCTGGGTTTTATTCTCATTGTTTTTTTTTTGAATTTCGTGACCACGTCTTAAGTCAAACGTGAATTAGTTGTAAGTAAAGTATATTCAAGGTTCATGGAATCCGTCAGCAAGTCGCAGTGAATGGACAGTGACTTTGTCTTGCAAAAGTAGCGCTGCTGCTGTCAACAATAACAACAATGCTGCCGCATGATAATATTCAGCATTCCAGTGGTTTTAATTCGTCTTAATAATGCAATGTGCGTACAATGGCATGAGCTTTTCAAATATCGACATCGCATAATTGCGCCTACCACCACCACCATCGCATTATTCAAGGCCACTTTTTCTATCACGTCATATATTTTAAGACTACTTCCTATATACCATTTATGTCTGGCGATGATACACTCACATTTTCATGACTACATATTAATTAACTATGCTTCTGAGCACTACTCAGGTTTCCCTATATGAGCCTATTTATCATGTTCAATTACATATTACCATTTACATACGATAAATTGTACTTAACCTGCATTTAAAAGGTAGGAAGTTTTGTGATGGTTTGGGACTAAACGTGGCAAAACTTGCTGCTACATTGCCGGTCGAAGAAGCAAACAAAAATAAAGAGCAGCAATAATAAATTGTTGAATAAATGTTAGATGTGTTAAAGGTAAAGTTGCAAAAATAGTAATGACGAGCTTGCCATACTAGGCTTGCCACTTTTGCCACTTATTCCTTTGTTTCTGCTGTCTGTCACTCTCGAGTTTCATGATGCGATTATTGAAAAATAGAGTGTGTCTAGGTTAAGCGTGATGTTTTGTGTAGATAGTCTATGTTGGACGGACATTTTTTTCTTTATAGCTCCTCTTTCAATAAAATTAGAATTCCACCTTTCATAACACCTGCACTTATATGCGCAAACACGTANCAATACCAGACAACTAAAGTTATCGTCAACAGGATCATTGTGTTTGCAATCTTCACATCATACTTTTGTTAACATGCATACTTGTTGGTCGTCGATACGGGAGTTTATTTAAAGGTGTTTCATATTCTCTAACTCAATGAACTTGAACTTCCTCGCCTTTCTTTGGACTTGTAAAAAAATATTTATATTATTTTGTAGTCCGTATGAGTGTATGCACTATGTACAATAAGCGGCGAGTTTTAGTATTTTAACATAAAGAATTACAATAAATCACTTGAGTAGTACAGGATGCTCGTAAAGAATAATAAAATGTGCCGTCATAACATGCAATAATATATAATTCTACTGTTAGTTTTCACATTAACATATTTTCATATTACATAAGTTCCTGGCCAACTACTTTACTATATCGTACTTTATCGTAAGTCACGAGACACAAAAGGGCAACAAAATTTCATCTGGAAAGTATGAAATGCAAGAGATGTTTTTATTTTACAAGATTCGTACGAGTAGCATCAACAGACGAATGTGTTTATGGTGTTCATCTCATCGTCATATATTCACAAGGGTGAACGAGATATGGCAATAAAACGCACATATTCACATAGGTAAGTAGATTCTAGTGAAGATATGTACGTGTGCAATAAGAAATTATGTATGTTATAGTGGCTATGGGCCCGTCACATGATGTTTTATAAGCGGAACACTATTTTTTCTGAAACTCATAAAAAAGGGCATGCAGTAACCAGCCCGGAGGAGGGAAGGATTTTTTTATTTGAAAGCTTATCTTTTTCAACTTTTCAAAAAATATTTTTACACCTTTCTTGACTGTTTTACTCATGACTCATGAGCATGACTATGACCATACTTGGATCTTAACGATAAAATATATGTACACACATACATTGGTAAGAGACCGCATCCTAAGAACCCGATCTACAACATGAGTCCATCTAGTACTGCTACGGGATTTTTTGTAAAAAAAATGGGGAAAAAATGTAACGGCTATCGCTTTCTTTACAGACAGAATAATGATCATAATCATTATAATAGAGACAGCCCATGGAATATTTCTTTGTTGTTCACATATTGTGATGATGAGATAAAAATGAAGCTGCTACTAAGCTGTTGTTGTGCGTAGAGCTTTGATGCAAGTGTTTTTTTGTACGTTTTTTTTACCAAGAAAACTGAAACCCTGATGCGCATGTACTAATGCCTTGCAATAATATCATAGGGCATGTCAAAATTTATGTTATACATGTACCAAACTGAGCAACGTGTTTGTGTATTCCATCCTCACACAATCGATTAAGACATTCAGCATGTAGCATGTTCCTTTACCCCCATAGATGCTTTGCATTGCATGAATAAAAAAAGTGTGCGTACACATTTTTAATAATGTCCCCACTTCCACAATACACCGAAATGAGTTTTAAAGGATGGTATTATGATTATGATGACTGTAAAGACAAAAAGAAGAAAAACATACAAGAGATAATAAAAACAAAGCGGAAGCTCGTTGGTAGATAAAAATAATAAGCACATCATCAACAACATAATGTATAAGGAACGGGAAGAAGCAGGGTTTTGAATTTAACTTTCTATATAGTAAAATTTATTTTACTTGGACGTTATCATAATCAATGTATGTAATAAATATGTATGCATATGCACACATGTATATACCTAGAATATATAATGTGTATACATATATGTACATTATATATGTACAAATGTAGATAACGCAAAATTTTGCATTGCTTTTCATTCATTCACTTGCAATGAAAGACAAACAAAAAATTATTAGAATGGTAGGGTGAAAAACCTTAGACCAAAAGATATTGCACACTAGCTTAAATGCAAGTTGTAAGTTTTATGGACTCCCCATCATCATCATCACCGTTAATGTTTGGTTTAGCATGTTTTTTTAAACGAACAGTATTCGGGAGTGTATTATGCTTTTCGTGCATTACTACATCATCATCATCGTCATGAATGAATATAACGGACTTATCGCTGCATTTTGCACGTATCATAATGTACCTATGTTGGATGTGCCTTCAGGAAGGCTAGGCAATTGGACAAATGCAAAAAATTATTGAGAATGTGATTTGCATGTAGAGAGCTTAGATTTAGGTGTGGAGGAGTAGGGTTTATAATTATATTAGCTTTGCTGTTATGATGAGCGTCTGCTGAACTGTGTTGAACTATGAACGTACATATGCATGCATCATGTACACACCGTATCATTACCGGATCACGACCACGACTTATATACACGACAAAGTATATAGTTAAAACAAGTGGCGAAAGAGATGGCAAGTAATAACAAGTAATAATAATAATATTTGAATCTGAATGAAAATAGCTAAAAAACCATTCATGGTGAATGAACCATCCACTCAAACAGAAATAGAACATGGCTTTTAATATTTTTGGTTCGTGCCTCCATTTATGCATGTGTATATTTGCAGTTTATGTGCAGATTAAATATATAGGCTAAAACGGAAATACTGCTGAGTACTTATATACATACATAATATTATGCATGTATGTTCACTATCGATATCAATCACGACACGACAACTGGACTTGATTACGTAAAGTAAATTAAGCTAAAAAACCATTCATGGTGAATGAACCATCCACTCAAACAGAAATAGAACATGGCTTTTAATATTTTTGGTTCGTGCCTCTATTTATGCATAAGTATATTTGCAGTTTATGTGCAGATTAAATATATAGGCTAAAACGGAAATACTGCTGCGTACTTATATACATACATAATATTATGCATGTATGTTCACTATCGATATCAATCACGACACGACAACTGGACTTGATTACGCAAAGTAAATTATGGTATAGACGTGACACGGCATTAGCATAGGAGACAAAATGATTTGCTTGGACATGCCGTTTTTATCGTCATTTTTTTGGTTAGCTAATATTATGTTATACACTCCTCATATGTCATAGTTTTTTTAGGGGAATTACAAAAACAACTGGACTTGATTACGTAAAGTAAATTATGGTATAGACGTGACACGGCATTAGCATAGGAGACAAAATAATTTGCTTGGACATGCCGTTTTTATCGTCATTTTTTTGGTTAGCTAATATTATGTTATACACTCCTCATATGTCATAGTTTTTTAGGGGAATTACAAAAATAAAAGCACAACAATGTGCATTACTGCTTCTCTTTTGTTTTCCTTGTGCATATGTATTTGTGGTTAGAGCCCACGCATGTAAAAAAAACATTTGCTTTCAACATGCACATGTCTCATTTTTATGCAACATTGCCAAAAACTTCTGCGAAAACATTAGAGTTGGTTTGGTTTTATGTTCATAGTAGAATATTGCATTAGCAGCACTAATACCGCGGTGGTGGTGAATGATGAAAGTATCGATAAGAAAACCCAAAAGGCAAGTTTTGCAAAAGAGGAATTCATTTTTGTTCATTACTCCTTCCTTGCTTGATGTTTGTGTGTTTTTTTTTGTGCTTTTAACCTGTCGCGGAATATGCAAATTTTGCAATGAATCAATGTGAGGTAAGCAAAACAGACGAGTCAAAGAAGGTACATGCAAATTGGCTCACGTAAATACACGCTCATACAAAGATACACTTATTGTTGTTTTTGTTATTGGTGGTCATCCTTGCATTCCGTGTTCATGAACACATAAAAGTTTATATTGCTCATATAATTCAATGTAATGAGGAGGATCATAAAGTATTATTTTGAAGAAGATTGCAATTTCTTCATAAAAGATCATATGCATGGTAACTTACCATTGGTAAGTGGTGAATTGCATTTTTATGCGTCCATTTAATTTCGTTGATGTTGTCCAACAGCAAATAAATAGAATGATGAGCGTATAAAATGATGTAATTGTGTGATGATGATGTTGATGACTCATGAATCGAATAGAGCATGTGGCAAACTAGTTAGACTAAACTGTGCAAGAAAATTAATAAATATGTTTAAAAAAATTCATTTATATGCTAGATTCCGTCATCAATAACCCTTTAACATAATATCACCACTCTTCAAGAAAAGGAGAGTGAGCGCATCATCAAACCCCTATTTCACGACAACTGAGTCATGCAATGACTTCTTCTACCACCACGACCACCACCACAAAGCAAATCGATGATTGCAAGATAAGCATGTTCGTGTTGTATACAGCAGGCGGACTATGCAGAAGAAATGTAAGGAATGGGGTTGCGGGCTGTTGTTAATATTGGTACTCCAACTCTTATATGCCTATTCAAGTTGACTTTGAGTTTGTTTGGTTGAAAGATGTGAAAACTGACATTATGTCCATATTTTCTATTCGCCAAAGGCTTGCAAAAAAAGCCACTTCCCTTCTAGTTTTTATACTGTCCACATTCATTTTGTACGATGTACCTATGTGCAATGAAACTGGAAATATATTCCTATACATATATTATTTATAATATGTAGGTATACAATATAGTACCTATATTACCTATGCATATTTGTGATTGGTGAGTTTTATAGCTGGATGGAAAGGATGCGTCATCGTATCACTTGAATTTTGCATGAGTTTTTGGAGGGCACGATTTACGACAAGTTTCTGTTTTTTGTTTCTAACAACAAACATTTTTATTGTTTTTGTGTGCTACGTCATATCGACGCATGCATGTGGGGAAGGACAGTAAGGATGAGTCTACCTCTCTTTTCAACAGTTCAAAAGATGCTCCGTTCTCAAATTTTCCATTCATTTTGAAAAAAAGTACACATAAAAAAAAGATTGTAAATGTAAGATTCTATTTGAAAATGTTAAGCATATTATTCCTTCTACACACACTATATGCTACATTGGCCATTAAAAAACTCATTTCAGTAAAATTATAAATTATAAGCATGTTTTGATATAATGTTGTACAAAATGAAAACTTTTATTATTCGCTAACCGATGTGATATGCATGGTGGGGAGAAAAACAACCTCGTTTCATTTTGTGGAGTTTTAAATTACACTAAAAAGACATAAGTGTGTACATATATTATCACATAAAAAATGCATGTCTCCAGGAAAATGTTTACAAGCAGCTGGAGGTTTTGCTTTCGAGTTGCAAGAGATAAACTGCCGGTAGCTTACATGTACGCAATGAAATCAATGTCTCCGGGATGAAAATAAGATGTGAAGCTCCCGAGCAACCAGCTTATTTTCGGAATAACAAACAATCATAAAAAATTAAGTCATTTATTATACTAGAAAAAAGGGTTCTAAGAAATTCACGTTTTCACGCTATGACTTCATCAACATCATCATCATATGAGCGTCGAGTATCAGTTTACGCTTGCCTAACTTTGAAACAAGTTATATAATAGTGACAGTTGCATTTCAAAGTATTTTGAATAACTCTTTTCAAGTAAATTTATAATATGCAGCAGTGCAAACTCTTTCCCGAGTTTGGGAGTGAATGATATGCCAACTTGACGCAAACTGTAGCAATTACTTTTGCTCCGCAAATAGAATTCATCGCATCAGGAAACACAATCTTGTGTGATTTTTTTTCACGAACCGAATGTTCTGCTGAATGTGTAACAACAAGAACAGTATTTGTTTATCATGAAGCAAAACTCGTCTGGATACTGTAATTATAGGCTTAAATGGCAAAATTATCGCCCTGATGAAAGATGACTGGCTGTTTAATGATTTCCAAGATAAGACAGACGCACCCTGTTATCTTCTATACAACTCAATACACAGGAGAATGAGAGTGAAAAGAAGAGAAATGAGATGTGATCAGAGAAATACTCATTTATCTTGTACTCTGTACATACGTTTAGCATTAATAGTACATGTGTTGTAGCTTGTTCCCTACGTTGCTCCTGCATTACATATCAGCATCAACATTGAGCCATCCATGCATGACCACCTAAATAACAACACACGTGCTACGTGCCGTAGTATACTAATGGGAAAACCATACCAAGTCACTAGAAATGTAATGGATATATGTAGATTAATCTATTTTATTTTCCCCTGACAGATTCAAAAGCTGGAAGAATATACACGTATATTGGGGAAGTATGCGTATCCGTAAACCCCTATAAAAGTATGACGATATATGGAAACGACAAGGTTAATGAATACAAAGGTAATAATTAAAAGAAGCGTGAGCAATTAATTACATAGCCAAGATAATAATGTTTTATCATAAATGAAATTATATTAATGAGATTATTCATTTCGCTTTTAATTACATACTTCAAAATAAATTAAAAACGTAATACCTACCTTGTTTTTACGAAGTAAATCTTTACAATGTTTGATCCTTTCACGTGACTACGTCACTGTATTTAAGAGTAAATTCATAATAGTTAGAAAGAAAAACATGTATACAAAGATGTTTGTAAGAATGAATTATGGCCGTGATGCATGCATGTAGGCATACATGAAAATATGTGAAAAACACCAGATAATGTTCTCATGCGGGTGCGATTGTGTTCGGGCTAAAAAGATAACAAAAAGAGTGAGAGTAGAGATTGCAGCTTGCAACATTATAAATGATGAGCTTCAATGTACTATACTCACACTCAAATTCTAGTAGTATGAGTCAATGTTAAATCTGCATCCGAGAATGCTGAAAGTACAGAAAATATGATGTCACTCACAGAAGAGTGTGATACAGACGAAAACCCAACGCACATGCGGGCAAGAATTTTGTTTCCGGAAAGATTAACAGTTTTACGACTTTTTTAATCAAATTTTTAAGGCTACTGTCAATTTCATTTTATATAAATTATTTTTATAATTAGAATGTGTAGCATAAAGGAAGCTAATTAAAAAATGAACGTACACAAGAGAATCCACTGCATATAATAGTAAAGTAATTTCCCTCTAATGAGAAGCGATGATTTAGATGCATTTATAATGAATGAATGGTCGCAAAAAAATGGTTGTGGTAATGATGTTTTTATCCTTGGTTGTTGCCCCTCTCTTTGATTTATTAATTTAATTCAAGCTTTCATCATTTCACAATTGCATATCCATAATTTAAAACAAAATTACGGTTAAAACTAGACGACCTCACGATGCTTATCTGTATTGTTGTAGGTAAGGAGGTGCTATCGTTGCGAATTAACTGTATAGTAGCAAAGACGTATAGGGATTCAAATTGGATTGGCATTGTTTGCATTTTGCATTTGATTAATTCAATTTATCAGCAAGTGTAATCAAGATGATACGAAAATAAAGTTCTTAGTATTCACTGTTAAAACATGGGTATGTAATTTAAACTGCCACGTATCTTCATTATTACTGACTTCCTGCCCAAATGAAATTAAATGAGAATTTTTGATGGTTGCATAATTAAATTCGATTGCACAAGCATTAATTTATGAGTTGCTGAGATTGGTTTCTGCCAAATTTTACGTATGATTGCTTCAATGCATAGCTAATTAAAAAGTCAATGACGTCTTTAGTGTTTAAATAAAATATAGGTTTATTAAATAGTAGTAGAGCTTAAATTATAAATGCGAGGGTTCAGTTACTTGTAATAAAATTTAAAAAAGATGAAAAATTATTACAAATTTATTCAAAGATCATTCACCAGTCATGTATATTCACGACTGCGCAAAAGGGAAAGGAAAAAAATCAATAATAAAATGGTTAACTATGAGACCACAACAGCCACAAAAACCGTCTACTTACATATTAAAGCAAAATAACCTGCTTAAACCAAACAATGACAGTATTCAATTTTTCAACAATGACGACGATGTCAGAATGGTATATTGCAGAAAAGGTTCAGTTTAATACCTATTTTCTTGGAGTGACTTCATCAAAACTTGTTAAAAGGAAATGTAATTTTGAGTCGTAATCATCTCGCAATGGAATGAGATGCATGACAATTTTCGTCACTGTTCTTTAAACCTCACCTCACACGCACAACGCACACCACCACCACCACATTTTTAACATTTACATAATAACCTCTTTATTGAGCTGTCTCTCATTGTCACTTCTCCTTGGTTCAGTTTTATACAATACTGCAATTTGTTTGTTTTTTTTGGCGAATTTTAATTGTTGCAATAATAATACAATACAGTTGTGATGTGTCTTGGCTATAATTTTCATTGAATACGTAACATGCATTGTATTCCTAAACCTAGTTTACTTCACATTATGTCAATCAATCATTCCAATTGGCAATCATGACCACATTAAATTTAAGTACCTGATGAAAAAAATTAAACAGATTTTTCAGAGCGTACGTATATGAAATTAGACTACGCTTTGGCTGCACAATGCAGATAGCCAGTTACATTGAAATACAATGTTCATTATTTTATGTATCATCATCATTCGCTCGTTTTGTACACAAGTCAGCAGTTTTTTGTCTTCAAAATATCATTTTACGTGTATTAAGGATGATGCGGCCATGTACACAAATGTCCTTGCCAGCAAGCAAACGCAGAGTCCTTTTTAAAATGCGCACATTTAAAGATTACATGCCTTTATGCATTCTTGATTTTGTTTGTGCAGTGATAATTACAGTACCAACTACCAACACCAATAAAGCTATATTTTAAATTTTTTGGTAGTTTTAATTTAAGAACGACGCACCAACACATTTCAAACCCTTGTTGTCTTGTCATAATATCATTTGTTCCTTTGTACTCATAAAGACGTTTTATTTTTCTCTTACCAGCTTTTATTTGGAGGAAGTGATGCTGAGCTAAGACAAAGGAACTTGAGCAAATCCTGCGAGTCCTACTTTTACACGAAGCAAGGAGGCATATCTCGTGTGAATGGAATTAATGATCAAAGTGATTTTAAAGCAGTGAACTCTGCTTTGAAATTGTTGGGTCTAAAAGAGAGTGAAATCACAACAACATGGGATCAGGTAAGTGCGTAAGCACAAAAAAAACAAGATGTATTTTATACTTATGTATCTTTTCGATAAGTGCAAATATGAGCAAAAATATCATGGAGGTATGCATGTTTGCATTTTACATCTTCAAATATTCATTATGTGGTCATGCTTGATTTTCTACACCAACAATAAGCAAAGCGTGCATCATCAACAGAAAACTATAATATTATTGTCTCCTTTTTGCACTTTGAAATGTACACATAAATTAATCATTTTCTCATTTGCACTTTCATTTTTTTCATGTATTGTTTGCTTTGTTGCACTGCGTGGTGCATATAGATTGCGGCGATTTTACATCTTGGCAACATCGCCGTCGTTGCAGATGGGGAGTCTGCCAAAATTTCTTCTTCGTCAAAATCCTCTCTAGACTCTGTGGCTAAGCTCCTTCAAGTGAATCCTAGTGATATGTCTAAAGCCATTTGTGAAAGAGCTATTGCTGCCGGTGGTCAAGTGGTCACAAAGAATTTGACGTCGGATCAAGCTGTATATGCGAGAGATGCCCTTGCCAAAGCACTCTATGAAAGATTGTTCAACTGGCTTGTACAACAGATCAACTCAGCCATAAAACCAATGGACACACAAGGATACAAAGGTACTGTTGAGACAAAAACCACCCGTATGATAAGATGTCTCCGAATAAACTCCAGCAGGGTGTGTAATAAATGTGATGACATGACAAACGAAATGACACTGACACAAGGATTAAAACTGACAAATAATAACTTTTACTATTTGATAAAATTGTTCCGTTTATTTTTATGTTCAACACAAATACAACTTTCGTACAAAACGGAAGATCTACAGATTTCCTTAAAAACAACAAGAATTACAAGTACACAGACTTGACGACATTGGTTTCACACTAAAACATCAATGCGGTATTTTCCCTTTTGGGAAAGGCAAAGCACCAGCCCTACACACACAATATTCCGGAATATAAATGCTTGTTATACTCCAACCAAAAGCAAGAACACCTTGCCGTTCGCAACTCAAAATACATGAACAAAGGAAAAATCTGTCTAAACAAATATATATTTCTTACAGGTACTGTGATCGGGGTACTTGACATCTATGGCTTCGAAATACTTGAGACCAACAGTTTTGAACAGTTCTGTATTAACTATTGTAACGAGAAACTTCAACAGCTCTTTATAGGTAAGTTGCTACTATTGACGTAGTTCATTCTGTATGTATGAAGCCAAAAAACATGGGTTTCCGATTTCGTTGCCGTTGATACCATCCATGCATAGGTGTTGCCCTAGTGAATCTGAAGGCAAAACATATATGGTTACTATGATTGATTTCAAGATAATGGACCTTCAAATGACCTTTTACTACCATTATGAAATCAGGGTTGCCATGAAAGATAGGCTAAAACATAAAACCCGTTTCTTATTATCACCACATTCATTTCATCAGCATCAGATGAAACATGGATTTTGATTTCATAAAATGCACAATACAGGTAGAATCATGGTAGAGAATGTCAGAATAGCAATAATTAGCATTTTTCACACATAACATGCAGTTGTGTGAAGGAATGGGAAACAGTAAAAGTTCCGTCGTTTCCAATCCAGTAAACCTGGATAGGAAAAAGCCTGTTTTTTATTCGATTTTCCAATATTTGCCATTAAAATTGTATAAACTCAATTGGATAGAAAAACATGTATGGGGTAGGCGTAGAAGGACGTTTCCAGTTGATGATTATGATGTCATCATGATGACTAATGATTTCCTTTTTGATTCTATGACGAGAACGAAAGAGTTGGATACAGGAAGCTATACACCTAATAATAGACTTGTTAATTACTCTTCTGGCACATTCATGGATGATTACTATTATGACATTTCCACGAAGCCACTGGGGTGGTCCCAATCCAAACATCAGCGCCACGAAAATTGGAACAAATCTCGACTTGATGATAAATACAAAGTTTCCTCTGAAAATCCACTTGGAATTTTTGAAAATCCTGAATTTCATTCAGGTGAAATGGAGACCGCTCTGAAGAATGTGAAGCGTTATAAGAGAAGCAATAATGATGATGACATAAGAAGGCGTTCTGGTTTGAAGAGGCAAACAGAAACGGCTCTAGTATCAGTGCAAGAAAATCACGGAATCAAATTGAAATTTGTGATTTAACATTTTTCATACCTTTGTCGAAGTGTTATGCATTGTTAACCATTGGATAATAAATAATCACAATACAACAATGTTAAGCTTAAAACATAAATAGCCTAGTCATAAGGTTGTCTTTGACATAATCGTATGTATATCCTCTATTTAGGTACATACATAGGTTTTTACTTATGTTAACAATGCATATAAAATGATAGACATTTGGCAACATTACGGTTTGGCAGCCATCACTGAATAATACCATTGATCATGTTTTGTAATCTCCATTATCATCTTCTCCTTACATAGAACTGGTTCTGAAACAAGAGCAAGAGGAATATAGACGGGAAGGAATTCAATGGCAAGACATTCCTTACTTCAACAACCAAATAATCTGTGACATGATCGAAATACCGCATCAGGGAATCATTGCAACGATGGACGAAGCATGTTTATCCGTGGGAAATATTACTGACACCACGATTTTACACGCTATGGATAGGAAGATGAAGACACATGACCACTATACTAGCCGTCAAGTAGCCCAGAAAGACAAGTCTCTGGTTCATGATCAAGATTTTCGGATAAAGTGAGAGAAATTGCACGTTATATATGAACTTTGGACACCTTGAGCCAAGTAAAGTAATCCAATCAACTTCTTCATCATTTCTTTATTAATTTGCAGACACTACGCTGGCCAGGTCACCTACAAGATTGATGGGTTTTTGGACAAGAACCGAGACACACTTTTCCAAGACCTGAAAAGAATGTTGTACAAGTCCAACAACAAAATCATATCTACCATGTGGCCTGATGGAGCACAAGACATAACAAAGACAACTAAACGTCCACAAACTGCAGGCACAATTTTCAAAAACTCAATGATAGCATTGGTGAAAACACTAGCAAGCAAGGAGCCATATTATGTGCGTTGTATTAAACCCAATGATGTAAAGTCTGCTCAAGTGTTTGATAAAGATAGAGTGGAGCACCAAGTGGCTTACTTGGGTAAACTTAATACACTTTTATATTACTGAAACCTTGATTACATATAAAGGTGATTTCATTGTCTTGAAATTTGCTATATGAAATCATTTCCAGGTTTGTTGGAAAACGTTCGCGTCCGAAGGGCAGGGTTTGCTCATCGTACTCCATATGAAAAATTCGTCCAGAGGTACAAAATGCTGTCAAGCAAAACTTGGCCAAATCCTGCAAAGAATAACATGAAGGACGCAACGTCAGCTATTCTTCATGACATGGGATTGATAAATGATGTAGTGTTTGGAAATACAAAGATCTTCATCAGAAGTCCTAATACATTGTTCGAAATGGAGAAGGTATGCAAAGTTTATATTTCAAAATACATAGTTCTTAAATGATACCGGAGCATGGGGCAAAGTGATACAATGAATTTTATTTACTACAGCGTCGTCAAGCCATGATCCCCGGAATTGTAACGTTCCTTCAAAAAATGTGGAGAGGCTACGTGGCTCGAGAACTGTTCAAACGCATGAGAGCAAAGCACAGAATAGTCGGAGCTTACAGAAAATACAAATTGAGATCCTGGGTCACCGCCACACAGCGCTCACTTGGCTTCCCAACCAATATAAATGCTGGTAGAAGTAACAAAGGTCGCATCCCCGTTCCTGCATGTGGCTTGAACGTTAACTGGCCACCAGCACCACGTCCCATTGGACATTTAGTTGGCTTAATCAGGGCGGCATATGGGCGTTGGTGGGCTCTTTCGATTCTACGACGAGTTCCAGAACATGAATGGCCACAACTGAGAATGAAAGTGTTCTGTTACACAGAGCTCATTAAAGGAAAGAGAAGCAATTGGGGTCTTAACCGGGACTGGAAGGGAGATTACCTTATGGCAGAAGGGCTCAATCAAGCAAGAGATTATCAACAAAGTTTTGAAAGGCTACAAAAGAAGGATGGTATTAAGCAAGTGCTCTTTAGCTCAAGGATATTAAAGGCGACCCCAGGATCCGCTGGAAAATGTGCAGAGAGGTCAATATTAGTGTCTGATACACACCTTTATAAGTTGGACGGTCCAAAAGGGTCATTCAAGTCCATGAAAGGTGGAATTCCTTTGGCACAAGTGTCCGGGCTAACCATTACACCAGGGCCGGACCAACTTGTAATCATACATTTGAATACGGCAAGGGACATGGTGGTTGCCTTGCATTGCGGTTCTGTACAGGGTGTGAGCTCATGGGTGGTGTCTTCACCGACTGGTGGCCCATCACCAGACTTGGTAGGAGAGTTTATCACAATAATTGCTAAACAGTGCAAACGGTAAGTAACCTGCCTAATCAAAATAACACACATTTAATAAAAGGTCTTATTTGTAATATAAAAACGATGCATAATTAAGTTGAGTCATTCCTTCCATTACAGAGTCAACAATGCCACAGTCAGAGTTAATGTGACACCCAATGTGGAGTGTAAACTGGCCAAAAAGTCCACCAGCATTCGTGTCCAACTGGCAAATGAAGCAGTTCCACTGTTTACCAAGGAAGGTCCCAATAAACTAATTCTCACATGGCCCAATGTTCCAGAAAGCAGCAATACGATTAAAAATGTTTCACCACCTCGAGCTCCTCTCATTGCACAAATGAATATGAGCAACATAGCCAACAATGGAAGTTACGGAAGTGAGAATGGAAACGGACATTACACCAATGGAAATCACGGACCTCCCCGTAATGGAAATGGGTACAACAACAATAGACAGTCAGGTCTCCCAAAGCATCCTATAGTGAAGCCCCATGGAATGGCCCCTCCCCCACCTATTCCTAATAGAGTAGAGTCTGCGTACTAACTATAATCAATACAACGATAATTCTTTGTGTTGTATAAACGCAAACACTGGTATACAAAAATATTTTAAATAAAAATGTAAAGTTGTCCCTATTAATATATCTAGTAATTTAAGTTCATAGTAGCCAATGAGAAATCCCTAATTTTAACCAAAATACCAGTAAAGTGCTATATCAAAATATATAGTATGTTCACAATATTACGTACCATGGTGTAATCGTTAGTTGTAATTAAGTTTTTATAATATTATATCATGGTCGTTGCATTTATCTTTGTTTACTGTTAGTTAACTGTCTCATAAGTCGTACCAAGTGCCAAACAAAAGCTTTAAAAAGATTATACGTTGATTAAAAAGTAAACGAAAAGCTTACCGGAAAACTAGACAAATAATGTTGGCACCTTAATCCTTTATACTAATACAGTATTGGTACAGATTTACCGTAATATTATTACTTATTTTTGCGTGAAAAAAAATCTTCGTTTATCGTGTCATAATAATATAATTACTGTCAAGTTAATTATTCTTTCTGTTCAATTGCATTTGCATTTTTCTTCCCAAAAGTATCGTCCTTCGCTGTAGTTGACGCACTTATTACTTACGTAATTACGTAAAAAAACAAAAGAATGATAAGTAGTAATGATAATTTTGAAGGGTGTTACTTATACAACAACGAATTTGGTCGACTATGACCCGCTTATATACATACATTATTATATATCTATAATCAAAATATATGGTATGTAATTACATACATATATTTAACTTTATTCATTTAAAAAGTATTGTAAAATTAAAACAGGCGTATACTTTGAATAAACTGTTATTGTCTTTTGAATAGTTCTAATGGAAATATCTGTGGAAAAAGCGAAACAAGTCTATTTAATTTGAATACTGTTTGCACACTTCTTAATAATTTGAATGAGTATGTATTTGGAAGAATCTCGTTTGTTTTGCTGCGTACACGGGCATCATTTCCAGTTCTCACAGGTTTCATATGCGCCCTTTACACACTGTCAATAATCACTGGCCATAACGTTAAAGCCATTTTTGGTAGTAAAAGTCCGGTGATAATGGTGGAGATGAGATTTACACTGTGGTTGTCCAATAGGCTGATGCCACTGATATGCTTTATGTCTTTGCCAGGCACCTCGTAAATTTTTCCTTGTGGGTCAGATCCTAAAATACATCAGCGTCCGGCATTACTTTTTGTAAATCCCTTTTCATGATTATCCTTTGAAAATTTCACTTTTACTTCAATACTGTTACCTGAATACTGGAATATGGCGCCAAGATAAGAATCTACAACACTTCCAAACAATCCTCCAATTGCCCCAACAATGATCACTGGCCACTAAATACATTACATGTCATTATAAAGGGAACTTGTGCAAAGTCGACACAAAAATTATTATATTGCAAATACCTGGGGAGGAGCTTTGGCCAAAATAGCTGAATCAACCCCAAACAGAATAGTCAAATAATAGCTAATTCCCAAGACTAAACCGCCAAGGAGGCTAACTATCAGCCCCCCTAGAGTCACTCCACCATTTGTACCCTGTGGGACCCTCCGCCAAGTAGTTATTAGCCTAGGTGAAGTGGTTTGAACTACGCTGCCAATTTCAGATGCCCACGTGTCGCCATTGGCGCAACTTAAAGCACCAAGGATGCCGATGCCCAAGAAGGATCCACGATAATCAGTTTGAAAATCGATTGGTCGTTGACCAAATCCTATGTCACATATGTAGATAATAGCAAGTTGAGTTGCCATTCCGCCATTACAAAACACTTGAATCCAGTTCCGTTGGCCACCTAAAAGTAATAATTTAGCTTTTTTGCTTAGTTGATCCTACCAATCAGAAAGTGCATGTAACATCAGAAAAAATCATGTACCTTCTTTAAAATCTTCTTCAAATAACCGCTTTTTATTTGCTCTGAATTTGGTGGCCCTCGAGGTTGACAGGAAAAATACCATAAGTATTACAAGGAAGCAATAGCTACTTAACGTCAAAAAAAATCCAACCACAAGGGCTGACAAAAGATGAGGAATTAGTCAAATATAAATTTTGACATTTTAGACACAGCCTATACACTACTTCCTCCAATACACTTACCCAAAGCGGCACCAGTTTTGTTCAAACTTTTTTTCTTTAAAGCATGAAGCGTCACAATGACAGGGATGGCGACTGAAAAGAACCACCTACTCGGCGATGCTCCTAAAAAGGATTATAACCAGATTTTTTTACAGATCGTTACGAAAAATAGCGACAAAACTATTAAAAATCAATCAATCAGATCATACCTGAAAAAAGACCTTCGTCTTCCCAGTCACCCTCTCCACTTTCTATCACTCCTCCATAATGGTTTAAAACCCAAAATATCACAGTCACTGGGAAAATTATAGCTGCAGCGATAACCGGCAAAACACTTGGTTTTGTTTTTTGCGCTAATTGCATTTCTTCATACTTCATGTTTAAAAACTTAAACAACAACACTCATTAGAATTTCATTAAATCGCATATAAAATATGACAGATTATCCAGTACACGCAGCTGGCTTGTTTATTTTGATCAGCTGTCCCCTATTGTATTGCTGCCTTTTATTAGGGTGCTGCTGCTGCGATGCTGTTTTGTATTTTCTTTTTATACCAAATACCAATTTTTGCACTTTAATTCAATTGCAATGCATGAAAAAATCTGCTGCTGGTGAGTTGAGTTCGCCGAGAACTCCATACCATTGACTAAAGTAATTATGGAAAATTGTGAAAACGCAAAGTTGTGTTAGTAGCTTTTTAGGACGATCATGCTAACTATTGAATGAGAAACAGCGTACTCTATACTCTATACAATTTAAAGTTACGAAAACATAAATCAAAAGTGAACAGTTGTTACTTTTTACGTTTAAATTTTTCTCACATTCTTTAATGATCCATTTCACCACATTGCATACTCTTCAACCATTACTATCAACATCATGCAGGAAATGAACGTTATAAAATTGTCTTGCATCATCCATCATAAAACAATCTTACGAAAGTATCGGTTGCATGTATTTTTTGTTTCCACACTGGTGGTGGGTGACTGGAGGCTGCGAATTATTTATTTTCAACGCACTTTTGGGTTTTCTTATTTGAATTTTATCATTTTACAATCAGCATTACTGTATTATCATCATTGATCAGTAATACATATCCATGTACATATTTTTTAATTGTTTGCTTTTATGCACATCTAAGCCAGTACATCTCTTTTCAAGGTATTTTCAATTCTTTATTTCAAAACAATTCTGATTTATGTACATAAATATGTATTACATATATTGTGTCAATTTGAAGAAAAACATATGTTTTGTATGTAACATGATTTATGATTTATAATTATTATTATATCTTTGGAATAGAGAATGCTTATCTTCGTTACCTTTTTTTCAAACTCATCACTAAATTGCTATTTTCCTTTTTTAATAGGTATACTATATACTAGTAATACGGCCATTATATGGTTCATTATCATCATATAATGAATGCAAACCAGGTCGGTAGGTGTGATCAATGCCTATGATCTTCATCTAATTAAAGGGCATCATCAGTGATTTCAAATTTGATACCTGCTATTGAAATATTTTGGTATTGACGTTTTTGTGTGTGGGTTGAGTGTACTATGTGCTATGATAATTCCAGCAACAAATCATCCTAAAAACTCTTCTGACAGCAATACGCCTACGCAAACTTATTAGCTAACTTTATTATGCTGTAAGTTTGTAAAAGCAATTCTTTATACTCAGATTCGGGTTATAGCGGCCATTGAGTGAGCACAAAAAACAAAGAGATTTATGACGACAGAGTGAAGGTATAAAAATAGAATTGTCCGAAAAATATGCCCGAAACAAGATACGAGAGTCTATAAATAGTTAAAACGACTACTTTATGCAATCTTAAGAATTTACATGTACTTGAACTACGCAACCTTGTGTTGTTGGTAGTTGATTCTGATCTATTACATATATGCCTTTACATGGAGAAAATGAGATTTCTATTTATGTTGTATGGCTACACACAAAACTTGTGTGACACAAGTTGCACCAGGGCAGAGAGCACAACGCAATCAAGAAAAATTGGGACGGGCTCAATGCAAAATGAACGCGTTTGTGCTTGCTTTCCCCTGACAGTGTACTTTTGTAGCTATACACGCAAACGAGCAAAGGGCCTTCTTCTATTTACCTTGTTCCATTCCAAGCCTAAAAATAGATTCTAGTTCCAGAGTGTATAAAGTACAAAATATTTTCTTTTTCAATTCCATTCCTAGTCCATCTCTTTACATAAATACGCATCTTTGTTTTTTTACAAAGAAATCTCATTTGAATATCAAACGTTCTCTCGACGCTTAAAAATAGGAATATGAAAGTATCTAGTATGTATTTTATGCTAAAATATATAACAAAAACATGACAGCAGCTCCATTTTATACGGAAGAAGGATAACCTTTCCCAAACGATTCCTCCCCATCAAAACTTCTCCTCAGAACAATTCCTCCCTTGGAAAATTTTGCCCGTTGCGACAGGAATCATTTCTTGAGGAGGATTTGTCCTAGGGAGGAATTTTACTGTAGGAATTATTTGGGGGAGGTTACCCGAGACTCTTTTGCCATGTAAGGTAAAAACTGTTTTCGTGTTTATTTTTATCCCGGAAAAATTCCATGAAATTTTACCATTTCCCGTGTTTGGTATTCAATCTCCTTTGCTTCTTTTATCGCTTGCAATCTCGGTATATATGTATTCCGGGTATACAATTTTATATTCTCGAATAATATTATACAAAGCCTTTTCCTTTCTCGTGTCATCTAATATTTGATGATTGGCAAAATAGAAAATACGCAATGATAACTTAATAATAAAGTTGAGTAAAGGATAAAAAGGAAGGCTACCCACTGAATAGAATTTTCACTTTGTTATGTACATGTTGTTGGTTAAAGGGGCAGATGCTGAATAGGATGCTTCAAAGAAAACTCAAAACAGTTTGCTCCTTTCAGTTGCGTTATATTAAAGAGAGTAGCTAGTAGCTTCTCTTTTTATTTTGCGTAAAGCATTGATGTAATGAAGGCATATAAGCCAAATGATTCGAAGAATTATTGAGCCATCAAAAAACAAATTGAAACTTAAGCATGTACGTATTATGTATTAGGTAATTTAAGTATCGTCGGTTCAATGTGTTGTCACTGCATGGGTGAAAATGTCTTTTGTGATGTAGAGAGAAATACACATTTGTCGATAACATGATAGACTTCATGCTTTTAAAAATGGCGAATTTTTACTGTATATTTGTGAATGTCACAATTGTGCAGTTAACATTTGTGCTTTCCTTCACACTTTCTCATTTTCATTTATTTCCTGGGGCTACTTTATTTGGCTTGATTGTCATAAATTTGGCAGTATTCTTGGACTTGGACTGACTGGAATCGTTATCTGTATCTGTCCGTCTTAAAGATGCGTCAGAAATCCAAGGTTTATCATATTCCCTTAAAGGGTCCCATTTAGGGAGATCATCAGTGATATTAACTCGCTGCTTTCTTAGAGATGCCATTGGTATGAATGCCCTATACTCGACATTCCAGCTAAAATCTCCGGGACGCAAACCTGACCTTGTTCGACCACTGGACAAAATATGCCTGAATATTTTGTTGTTGGAATCAAAATAGTAGTCCGTTTTCTCTTTTGCAGAAACTTTCAATTTGAAGGTTCTGGTAGAGTCGTCCCAGAAAAAATTTCTGGCACTTAACCCAGTTTGATTGGGACCTTTCACTCCTTTGAGCTTCCAACATCCAAGTTGTTGGTCGTACACATAATTTTTTGATTTAGCTTCCTCCTCATTCTTAGGATAAAAACGACCCTCTGTCTCATTGAAAAAATAATCATCCGGACACTTGAAATTCGGATCTGAGCTAGGCATGACCTCCCACATCAGGTTATTATCGTACACAAAAGATTCCGAGCCCTTTTCCTTAAAAACCTCTGTGGTTAAATCAAAGTAAAAATGATCTGGAGGTGGTCTAGCAGAGGAAAGATTTGCAGGAGGACCAACTTTTTTCCACACATGGAAATCTTGGTCGTACGTATAATTTCCATTCGGTTCCTTGAGGTAGAAACGACCAACTTCGCCATCAAAGTAGTATTCATGAATGAACCGCATTAGTTTAGGCCGCTCTTTCATATTATCCATTTTCCAGCAATTGTCTTGCTCGTCAAAATAGTACTCGTCATTTCGTCTCTTTTTCAAGAATACCCCCTCCTACATAATCAATGAAAGATAGATAATATATCTGTTTAAAGTTTGTAATGTAGGCATGCACAACATTTATTCTCGGATTGTGAGTCTACCTCCAAATCAAAGAAAAAGTCTTCAGGTTTGGTGTCCTTGTCGTTCTGTTTAATGTCCCACACATCCAAGCCACCTTTCTGGCCCTCCATTATATTTTTCTGGCGAGCTACCTCTGCATTTTTCCGCATGTCCATTCGCATTGCTCGAGGCAGCCATCGCTTCTTATAGGTATCCCAATAAAAATCATCGGGATATGTGTTGCTCTTTGGTTTGGCAACTTTCCTCCAAATTCTGGAGTATTTCCCTTGAATGTACACGCTGCGGGTGCCCACTGTAAAATCTTTTGGTTTGAACTGACCTTCAAAATCGTCAAAATAAAACCGGGTTATATCCTCCTGGTGAAATGTTGTTGTTGGAGTGACTTCATCCATCTTTCTCCAAACCCCGTCTTGTTGATAATACTTAAAGTTGTCTGGCTGTCTGGGCGGTTTGGGGTAAAATTTTCGTACTCTATCAGACCAATAATAATCATCTGGAGAGTAGCCCGTGAGACCCCGCCACACACCTTCAAATTTTCTCGTATATCTTTTCCCATTTTCATCAAAGGTGATATCTTCAGACTTGACATCTTTGGGAAGCTCACTGCGTAATATCCATTTCCCAAATTCCTCATCAAAGTAGTATGAATTTGGACTGTGCTTTTTTACTGCTTCTCCCACTATCCCAATTGATTCTCCTTCTTCGTTATACTCAAATTTAGTCTCCACTTTGAACTTTGGGAATTCCATAATATCTTTCCCCGATTTAGATTTTTTGGCTGCTTTTTTGGAAATTACATGAATGCGGTACACTCCTGTTTTAGGGTCATAAACCAATTCGTCCAAACTCATAAACTCTTCTCGAGGAACAAACTGAGTTGTTGAGTCATCAAAGTAGTAGTCGTAAGGGGATTGTTGATTTTCACTCTTGTACCTTCCCCTTTTCTTCTTATGACGCCAACATTGATTTATCCCATCATAATAGTACTCGATATCAAATCCCAGTTTCTTCTTAAAGAACTCGCCTTCTTCATCATCATAATACCAGGCGTTGGAGTCTAGTTTGTCACTATCTGTGTCGAAATCCACGAAAGTCTTTGGTGGACGCTTCACCTTAGTACCAGGTACAGGCTCACTTTCTTCTTCTTCAACCTCTGCGGCCAAGGCAGCTTCCAGTTCTTGCGCATCTTGTTCCTTTTGCTCCTCAGTTAGTCCGAATAGTTCGTGACGATTTGTGATATATTCACGGGGTTCACGCTCAAAATTAACATCTACACCTTTCGGCCAATCCGCTATAACTTCGGGAAAGTCAAGATAACTCCCTCGCGTTCGAAACATTTTACACTAAAGTGTGAATTTAAAACATTTTGAGTGTTCACTTGTTTCACGGAAAAAATTCAGTAATGGGGGGGGAGTAGATAATTTTTTTATTTCTTATATGAGCTAAATTACTTTTCGTTTTGGTGGCCAAAAGAATCGCTTGAACATGGACGTGAATGATTCAGGATATTTTTTCTGCCATTTCTCATACCATTCTTGTTGGTCCGCATCCAATTTTTCAACAAGATCTTCCCTCACACCAAAGTAAGGTGCATTGTCATAATATCCATCAGTATAAAACCAGCCCTAAATTTGCGTATAGTTATGTATGTATGTATTCATGTATTATGAAATTATCTAATAAAAGCATCACTTTGACCCTTATAATGTTATCATTTAGATTGCATACATAAATACTGGGGTTTTGTAATTCGGAAGCCAGTTTTTCCTCCATTTCCATCATTTCTTCCTCTTCGTGTCTCGTCTTGTCCCGGATCAACTTTTCCCGATACTCTTCTTCTCTTTGTTTTCGGGATTTGAGTTTGTCCAATTCATTGACCACTTGATTTTCTTCTGATGAGTCTGAAAATTCTTCTGGTCCTCCACCATTATCCATTCGCTTTTTCCTCTTGTCTTGAAGCCGTTCCTCTTTGATTGCAATGTCCTTCATAAGCCGTTCTCTTTCAGCTGAATCAAAATCTAGATCACCCTCTCTCCAACTTTCATATACTCTGGGACGAAAGAGTAGTTTACGAGTTTCAGTCATCTGAGTCGTTCGCCTCTGATTTTTGCCCAAATGCCGTTGTCTCCGGGATTCTCGAGAGATACCACCCTGGCTGATGCTGTCCCCGTATGAGATGGTATCCCCAAAGGACACACCTTCCGACTTTCGGCTCTTTGAATCAGCCATGATGCGGTTGATTATTACGAAAAGAGCAAACTTTGACTGTTAAGTCAGTCTTTTTTCAATTTGCAAACAAGTGTCGTGATTAAATCCGCCCGTCCGTAGGTATGAACTTATGTGTTATAGTCATAGCGTATAGGTAGAATAAAGTCATGTACTAGTCTGCCGTACTTTATAACGCCTAATGTAACTTAGCAAAAGTTCAACTTTTTTGTCTGTGGTTTGTACAAATACATATTCGGCGAAACCCCCATAGATTGAATATTAGAAAACTTTATAGGTCACTAGAAACCCCAGTAATGATGAGAATGTACGACCATAACTCTTAAAATCCGAAATGCCTGGTACATTGTACTATTAGCTCCGCACACACATCGTTTATTGCAATAGGAAAACAATCGGTTTCCACGTTCCATTTTATTTTGACGATCTTCCCCCTTTTTTTCTTGTGTAAGTTTTCAATTTGAACAATATGGAAGCATACGCTAAACTTGAAAATGTTGCAAATTCTTTGAGGTGCTGCCCGAATTTTGCTCAGCATTTCTGATATTGAGGATAGCAATGTGCAATGGTGGCAATGAAAGACAGGTAAACGATGGATGATGTGGAGTCTGTGGAGAGATATAGAATAATAACGAATATTAAGGCAAAAAAGTCACAAGAATATAAGGGGTTCATTTATTTTGGCACATGAAACACTACATCCCATATTTCCCGTTGAGTTGACATTGCTGACATTTGAATTAATGGAATGACCTAGATAAACACACTCCAGCAGCGACATTTATACCCCATTACATGTGTACGCGGTATATTATCTATACGCATACATGCATAATTCTCTATTGCACACATATTGTGTAGCCATCTTCATCACAACGGTTAAAAAAGATGTCTTCACTTGTAAACAGGTTCTTGTGCGTGCGGCATGGTAATGCTTGGCATCTTTTCTATATATGTATGCATGTACCAACGTATTACACATAAAAAGTGTGGCACACTTGCAATTTGACTTATTATTATGCTTATAAGAGCAAGGACTGCTGCGAAAAGGAAATAACCATATTACCATATATAAGGATTTTCACCGATTAACCATGTAAGTAGAAAGCCCGAACATGTATACAATGCTCCAGTGAGTTTTTTTGAGAAATCTAAAAATAGCTTGATGTCTATAGACCGTTCAAGGCAAAACAAGACCTTTTGTTTAACGATAGGTAATATACATAGTAGATGATGTTTAGTAATATATAGCTGTTGTAACTCAATATATGTGAGCGTAGGGCATTATTTTCAACATAGTAGATGATGTATCATGGTATGGTTGTTGTTAAGCTGTCTATCATCATATATATTATATTCCACTTTTTATTGTACAGATATTCACTGGCTCGGTAAAATAATGTTATCGTTTCACCCTTGCATTTTATGGGTGTGCTTACAAACTGTATATAAGGATATTGCTCTTTCTCTTATTCTCCCTCAGAATCACTGGAGCAAACCACAGAGCAGCTAAAGGAAAAGACTTTGGGAGAAAAATAGAGAAAATGGCATTGAGACTTTTTTACTTGGATGAGTAAAGAGCAAGCTTGGAAAAGTAATGGCGGAATTCATGGAATTAGAAAAATAATAATAACAAGAAAACAACAAAAACAACAACTGTGTCAGCTTGTCAAGTTTCATCCTCTGCCAAATGAGATACATATGTATTTTCAATCAAACTTGAATAGCGTAATAGTTTATATGCTTTTTAGGGAAGTTATGCTCATTATATATTATATATTGTTCATACATAGACATCCATATATAATATTTTATGTTCTGAGTGAAATATTCAAGTACAGTATGTATACTTCAATCGTGGATCCACACACACACACACACACACACATGTACTAACCCAATAATTATTTGTTACATGACTGTTACAGGGTTTCATATATTGACAATCTCTGACTAACGTTTTGATCTGGAGAAATCTAATAATAATATTTGTCCATCCTAATACACGAAAGAGAAAAACTGATTGAATTAGGAAGGGGAACAACCAACCAACTCAACTCAACAAAAAGCGAACCACGTTGTCTGACATGCGACGAAATAATGATAAGCAGATAGATTTAATATTTAATAATTATGTTTGTTACAAGTTACAGCACAAAGCTTTTCCACCTATTCAGTCCATATTAACGTTGAAGAACATAAATGTTATAACTGTCTGTCTCTGTTGAATAATAAATTGCCAGATGAAAATCCTGAGTATCTTTTAAAAATCGTGCAATTGCGGCTATCGTCCTTATTTCTAAACGTAGCATTGCGTTATAGTTATCTAAAAATACGAACGCCTTGAAGAGAAAAGGGGATATTTTAAAGAATTCTAAGTAATATGGATATCCCGTAATTTAGTAGAAAGTGTTATCTAATACGATAAATAACTTGAGAAACAATGAAGAAACGAGCGATGGCATTATAGTATATGTACGTACACACCTATAGGCTACGCAACATTTTCTAATAAAGTATTGGGTTAATAAAATGAAATATTATCTTTACCTTATAACTTCAATACATGTTATTGAAATATGTGCAATTTATAATCTAAATGTAATTTTAGATCCATTATTGCACCTATAGAAGGCTTTTTACTAATGGTAATGATGATGATGATGTGATAAGTCCATTTCAATTAATTTCGGAACATGGAGGAAATGAAAAATTAGTAAGTAGGGAAGAAAAAATCATATTTATTTCATCTTGGCTTTCGTGCTTAATCAAACGGATAAAAATGAGACGGCGAAAGTAGATTTTTCCCGATTTCATACAAGTGTCTGCATGCTATACGAAAATGCGGTCCTGGAAGGTGACATCCATTTTGGTAGATTGAAAACATTAAATCTACATGTTTCTGCCAATTAATCAAAGTGAAAGGAAACTAGATGACGCGTCGGCGATTTTGCCAAATTCCCTGGTTCGCGTTCTTGTTTGATGACGATTCTGTTAATTAAACTAAGCGATATGAAAGTTATTTATTTTATTTGATAATTGAAATTGCATTTTATAACAAATAAATGAATGTTTAAAATATTCACAACAGGGTAAAAATTGCCAAACAAAGCAGTTAAAAAATCGTTTAATTTTATGCAAATTAGTTAAATTAATGAGTTTAAAGAGCAATTAGCACGAACGAGACCCAATATGCAATCCGCGAGTCAAATTACCCTTATTTTAAATTTTGGGGTATGTCTGTCCAATTGTTAAAAAAAGTCAAAAGTTATTATTACGGACTTGCGTACTTACAAACTTACGAAGTAAGTTCAAGTTCACAAATTCGTTTTGTAAGTTCACAAATTATTTGCATATCAATATCTCCGATATTTCTTGTCGGATTCTTCTTCTGCACTTCAGTAAGGTAAAAATCAGTTTTTTACGTCCTCTCAGCAGATTTTTGTCCTTAACATCACCATTTGATTTTCTCGTGTGAAAACTGAAATCTTGCTTTGGTTTTTACTCAAAACCGTAACCGATGTCAGTTTTCGGTTCGACTCTTACTCAAAACAGTAACCGATGTCGTTTGTTGCTTCGACCTTTATTCAAAACCGTAACAGATGTCGTTTGTCGGTTCGATTTTTACTCAAAATTGTTAGCGCGACAACCCTATTTGACAAGCTGATTTCGTAGAGACGGCATCAAAAATTTTGAGTGAATATTTGGAATAAAAAGAAGAGTTGTTGTGCCGAAACCCTTCGATTTTAATGCTGTCATATCCATGTTCATCTTAAAATTTTCCTGTGCCCCAATTTTCCGCAATCTCCCAACCCCAGGGAAGTTTGACACTCGGTCAAAAATCCACAACGCGCACGGCCCAACTGACATACATTCAGACCGATCTCAATAGCCATTCCGCTTCGCAAATAGTTAATTATTTTACTGATAAATTATAACAAAAAAGGACGCACGAGAAACTAAGATTGTAAATTTGCAGGTCTCAGCTCAGCCTTACTACGTATTACACTATGGAACAAAACACATTTCTCCTCTTTATGCTACTGGTTATTTCACAACACGGTAATAGGTCCAATACCCTGACATAATAAACATGAGTCACAAAAAAAATTTTGCTTCTCTATTTCTGCGTTAGTCATATTATTCTGTCGGTTCAAAGCTCAGCTATGCTCTATTCTGCCAATGTCTGTACAAGAATGAATATCAGCAGCCATCACGCTCATGAATCATGTGTACCCAGATATAATTAAACACTCATGATTTATAATTTGATAATTTCGTATGCTCGTCAGTTTACCATTAAGAAGCCATTCGAGGTTTTGGTCTCCATACCTGTCCAATATAAGTGTACTGAATTATAAACTTTCTCCAATTATAGGTACAATTTATTCAACATTGAATGCATCCAATCTTTCCATCTATGCGTGTTAGCGACTCGCTTTTTAAAACGAAATAAAATCTTATTAAATTAAATAATTTCAATTATCGTTATGTAAAGTTAATTCATCATTATTAGCAGCTATGAATGGCTTTCCTCTACAGTTGTTGCTGCACGCGCTTAAATAGTTTTCTATATACATAATATATCATTTGTAAAACATCACACTTTCTGATGCCGCAGGTTGGCTTTCAAGTTTTGATGTATACCTACATATATATACATTTACATATATACATATATGGCACAGAATCACGAACACACAGCTTTCACTCCAGTACATTTTTTTGTCTACCTACAAACACTGCTTATTCCATGCATACTTGTCCATTAAACCCAAAAGATGTAGGTATATCCATGCTTTTCGTGTGGTGTAGAAATTTTTTATATGGCAAATCATGCAATGCTGCTTTTACTTTCCTTCTACATATCAGCAGCCACGCTTTCTAATATGAACATCCAGCAACGATTTCACTTTGCAAAAAAAAACTTTGTCTACTCAAAGTGAAGCATCATACATATATATATATATAATATATATATATACAAGCAAGCCCACCATGGGAGCAGCAGAAACGCTGCTAATGCTGCTGCAACGCTGTTTTTTGTCGGTGGTATACTGCATGCTGAGGGAAAGCTTTTGGTACTGCTTCTCCAGTAGTAGAGGAGAAAACTTGGTCTACACACGGAGAAAATATTACAAAGCAAGCAAACCATTCGCTCTTGTTTACTCACTTGTATAATATCACAAACAGTATATCTTTTGGGTATCTCAGGAAGCTCGCTCTGTGTGTTCTGTTCTCGCGGATCTGCTTTTACTTCTCTAGGCGTTCTGCATTTTTTCCTCTCTTTTTTTGGTGTTGCTGTGTCGCTGCTGCAGTAAGTTTCATTCCAGTCAGTCATACAATGTCTACAGGCTGAGCCGGTTGTATTAACAAACCTCTCTAAACTAGTATTTCTCTATTTTATTCATACCATTTTTCTCTTTTTGTTCAAAGCAACTTTCACTTGTTCTTTATGTACATTTGCAGTTAAGTAAATTAGGGGAAAAAAATTCGCCAAAAAAATATTAATCATAATAATTTCAACAACAGCTCATTTTACTCTTTACTCGATTAAAACAATATTCAACAAAAACATACATATATACAATTATTATTACAACTTAACTATGTAAACCGTCACACATTCATATATACGTACTTTAAATCTGCAGTTATATATAACAGTTACAAATCGTTGCTAAAGTAGAGATTAGCAGGCCAACGCTGTGCGAGAACCTGGCTTACGTAGTAGTACAGATATATTATGTACATCTATACTAAATACAAAAATTGAATACATAAATACATTTATAATTACCTACCTAGTTTGAACAAGTGTGTGCTTCTTCTACGAGAGAGAGAGATAGCTTTATATACATACCACTTCAAGATAAGGTTTACTCCGTGTGCTTTCTCCACAAAAAAACCAAAATCATACATTTTTGATCCTTTTTTGCTCCTTGTCTAATACAGCGATATTGTACAAAAACATACTTTTCTATCCACTTTTCGACAAGGAAAAAGAGGACTGCAAGTTATTGTAAAAGAGACACAGGAATACAGTAAAAGTTGGTAGCAATTACTGACAACAAGCTGTATGATGTACGTATACTGCAACAATCAAAGTATAATACAAAATATACTACCTACATATGAAGTTGCAGGTCATCTTTGTATAGTAAAACTATTAGCATAAATCCATTTATAAAAAAAATACCTCTTTGTATTCCACAAACTTGGAAAAGTTACAATTCTTTTGAAATTACTACAAAAAATATATGTAGGTATATAACAAGATAATATTATACTGAAAAGGTGCTGTGCACTTTCTCCGGGCGAAACGTATAACTTTATTTTTTTCGGAGTCGTAAAATTTAAAAATAGGCGTACATACATGTATGTATATTACACATTTACAACCTATACATAAATTGGTACACATAAATTTTCAAAACTGTTCGTAAAAAATATATATATATATTCTATATATTTGTGTGTCTGTTTCCCTTGTACTCATATTTATCCAATGTCGAGTCAGACCGGTATCTCTTTGCATGTGTGTCCGTGATCAAAAATTAAACTGTCTAGCTTTATACTTTTTACTACTCTTTCATTATGAAAAACTGTTGCAGTATATGTTATACAAGTTAAAAGAAAACTCATTGTTGTTGATGCACAACACATTCAATTCGGACTCATCTATCAACTTCAGAACTAACAATAAGACTATTATTGTAGCAGTTAGCGCAGTTATTTTCTTTCTGGAAGCGGGAACGAACGTAAGTAAATTACTTTAAAATGCATTTATTATTATTATTATTATTACTTTCATAGTATTGTATTGAACCACTTTGGAAAAGGTAAAAAAAGAGATAGTAATCGTATGATGTTCAGCCGAGAATAGAAAAAAATGACAATGACACACGTTCAAGTAGTAATTTAAAAAGAAGAGAAAGATTGTAGCGTGCTACACAAAAACGGCAGAGAATAGCAGCAGCACACACTACAATAAAAAACCAACACTTTACTATATATCACATTCAAAAGGAAGAGGTAATGCTATATATGCTGTGGGTATTACAAATAATACATCCATTAGCATAAGCAAGCAAGCACGTTGTCGGTAAGTCTAGCACATTACCAACGACTTCTTTCAAGGTCATAGTCAGGCAGTCTTTTGTCTGACTGCTTTTACCACCGTTGATGGTGTGTGTATGTGTGTGTGTGTGTGTGTGAGTTTTGCGTGTTTACCAACATGGGACACTACTAAGGAGAAAGTTTCTGGTAGTCTTTCCGCATACACTACTCCGCATGTTTAGGGGGAAAGGCATAGTCAGGCTCTTAAATCTGCTAAGAAGAGAATAAAAAATTTCACAAGGTGTTAGGGGAAGAAAGCACTGAGGCAACTGATGTGTGAGGATGTAATGACTAAAATGAAGTGCATGGGGTGTACCCATTAATATTATTGCCCATCATCGCGGTGTGTCTTATACGTTGTAGAGTAACCAAAAACCAGGCCAGACTAACTACATATTATTATATGGTCACTATATATACGTATGTAGATTGCCATCATTAACAGTGATGATGGGATGTGCAACAGTACCACGTAGTATAGCACTTTTTGTTTAAATTTAAAATTGGTTTTTCTCCAGCATTTTGCCAAAGGGCTTCCATTAAGCTGATTATAAATAACGAGTGTAATTTCAGAGAAAACTACTGTTATGGGAGACTACAACAAGCCGTGCTATTTTCGGCTTTACTTGTGAATGAGAGAACCATTTTACTTTTGAATGTTAGTCAGTTTATAAACGCTTTGGCTTGCGGTCATGAAGGCAGATATTAGATCTATTTTTGAAAGGATGGATGGCATGTAATTTTTTGTACATAATTTGCAAGGTAATTTGTGTATACTGTATGGTCATATATGTATTTGTTGTATAGCTATATGTTTAAAAACCGGAAAACAAAACTCTGGGTACTACAATTTACCTGTAAGTTAGAGACGCGGAAAATAGAGCCTATAAATTATTTGTACGGATTTAATTTTTAAAAGCGTGTTTATGGATATATTGGACACGTTAGAATTACATGCGGAGTAGCTTTTATAAAAGGCTACACAACATTAAAGTTTGCAGATATGGGAAAAGTATAAAAAATATAGTAGATGGTATATGATATTTTGACTTTTAGCATGATTAATTATTAGTGTCCGAGGACAATTGCCGGCAATTATTTTTAATAATAAACGTGTTGATTTGAAATTCAGAAACATAAATGCAAATGCAAAAATCGAAAAAAAAAAATAGAGAGGGGCTGCAGTGTCATTTACGTTTGTTGCCCTTATTTTTTTGGGGTATCGTAACACATTGTTAAATATTATGCAATTTTGTGTTATAGGAAATATGCTTGTTATAAATGTCATATGTTTGTGATGAAAATAGGGATATTATTATTCATGCAGATATGTCATAGTATAGTCATTTTGAGTAATATACGCCACTGGTGCTGTCAGTTTGATGGCCATCAAAAATAAAAAATATGTTCCCGGTTTTGACACGGTATTTCAGCCATAGAGCACGATTAAGGCCAGCAGTGTTTTATTAAGCAGGCAAATGTTTGTGCATCTTTAATTACATCCATAAAACCCGTGAAAATGCTTACATATTTCTTTTTATTTTGTGCCCTTACTTGGACCGTGAAATTGAATTATTTAAACGAGCTTAATTTACACAAAATAGTTGACAAAAGTATTTCAGTAAAAAAAATCTATAAAGCATGCAAATAGCCTTTTGCAGTAAAAAAATATACTTACATCGATCAACCATTTTATGTATGCATGTACAAATACGCATTTTAGAGTAATAAAGCGTTGAAATACCATGGATAAAATCGACTTTGGGTGATGTGCATAACACTTTGAAGATTTAATAGAACAAAAATAAGTTCCTATTTTTGGCAATTTCTATTTTCAATTAAACTAGTTCAATTAGCAGTGACATATATGCTACCGAGAAGAATGATATTGCATTTTTTTAAATTGAAAAAATCAATTCACAATAACTGAACAAACTTAATTGGAAAAGTATCCAAATTAGCCTTGAGGATGCATAATAAAATGACTTGGTGAGTGGTCATTTTTAAATTACCAACTATTTATAGATCACAAGCTTAGTTGGCTTTTATCTGGCTGGCTAAGATACCAGAGAGTTGTAGCCATTTGTACAATACATACACATTATATATATATATCACTCACTTTTACGCAGTAATAATGGTTGGGGAAGAGGCTATTTTAAAATTGTGAAATGCAGTTATTATTGTCATTATTACCTTGTCCCTTTTTAAGTTGGGATTCCCCTTTGTTGTTCCTTTTTTTCTGTATGCATTATTCGTGTTGCTTACTAAAAGGTGATTGATTTCTGGTCAACTATTAGGCTGGTTCATTCAAAGCATACACAAGTATAAAGGATTTATAAGGTTATTGCTATAGGCCCATATAGAGTGGTGCGTGCTATTAAAATTGTAAAGTCCACTCACTCCCTCTGGGATTGGCTTATACTGGATAAAAAGAAAACTACGTTGCTTGCGTATATAGATTGTATATCACTACTTCTTGCTTCTACGCAATAAAATAATAATGTACGAACACTTTAAACCTTTGTTGCTATTTAAAGGAAAATAATGGAAATTTAGAGACATGTATTCTCAGCTTTTAAAATACAACAACTTGTTTTCTTTTTAAATATATTTAGCAGAATATGAGACTCTAGTTAGTATTAGAAAATATTAATTGGGTTTTACTATTTGTGAAATGTTAAATGTTACATGATAACGTATTTACATGACATGTAATTTTGATCTGTTGAGAGAAGCTTTAGAGCAACCAAACAAATTACGTACAAATACATATTTAATTAGAATCACGTTGTACATTTAGGAAGATCACAGTAGTGCGTACACGGTATATACTGCACTAGAACGGCACCGTGGTTTGTAACTTAATTTGTGGTACATGGGAATCTTTATGGGCGTGTGAATATGTCGTTGAATATTTACGCGCATCGATATTTTAGCCCTAATTCTGATAAGTTCGATGCTAATATAGCTAATTATTTTTGCCAAGAACATGTGACAAAAGTGGTGCGCAATTTTAAAAACAACAAAACAAAAATCAGACTACTGTTGGCTTCTTATATTATTCTGATTAGCCAAATTGTGTAAATTATCAGATTACTGGTCGTAATGCTCGTGGCGATACCTGAGGCACCGGAAACAGCGGTGACCACATCTTCAAACTCCTCCACAACGACGTCTGCAGGCATTCTGCGAAATGGGGGAGGACAATTAGCCAAATCTACGGAATCCATTCCTTCCGGCACAGTTCATGGTTCACGGGGTAGTAATCAGCAACAGTTGCATCAAAAGCTTCATGGTAAGTAAACAAAGTTTCACTTTTTTACTAAAGAAAAAAAATCCTCGTGCATAGAGCGCTTATGACGTGTCAAGATGACAGTATGCCTGTTTGTAGAGTAAATATTTTTTAAAGCAATAATTCTTATACATTGAAATATTAGTCACAACCACAACCCATGCTGCAAAAAAAATGTGTGCATAAAGAATTAATTTTTTTCCCAGTTGTAGTAATATCAATTTAGCTTCCATTAAAAATGTGCAATCCAAAATTCATTTTGAAAATAAACATGGATCCCATATGTCATATTCGGTTGCATGCATGTCTAGTTTTTAAAAATGTTTCGTGCTCTGCATTCCAATCTTGAGAAAATATTTTATTTGTTGACGTTGATCAAGGCGAAGGAGTATTCGCCAATCCCTTTCGAAATTATCTGTTGAGACATTTGTTTTTCTCTGCCGTGCATTTTTCCTGTGTTTATATTCAGACAGGCTTACTTGTGGCCTGAATATTTCAAATTGCTAACACCACCACCACCACTGCACATCTTTTCCAACGAATATATACAAATGAATTACATATTACACATACAAGTGTAGCTGGTAAAAAATCTATTATGTGTATAGGTATGCATAACAATTTTTGGGATTCCAAAGTATATTTTCATAAACATCAACACTCGTTTTGATTACCTAAAATCAAAAATTTGTGATCCAAAACTCACAACAGCGCATATGCTTCCAACTAAATTCTAAAGACAAACCATCTTTACCATCAATTTTTTTTGCTACACAATCTTATTCAATGGTGGTTGATCTTTTAAGCACTAGTAAAATATGTGAACATTACATTTTACATACAGTATACAGTATATTTCGTTTGAGGAAAAACAAATTGCTAGATGTATAAAAATAATAAGTAGGTACATACCTAAATTATCCAATCCCGATTGCAATCTTTTTCTAACATTTGTCTGCTGCAGTCATATAAGAATCATCGTTTTTTATCACGACTTCTTATATACTATCGTTAGTGATACTGGACATTAGCCAGAAATTTTGTAAGAGGAGACATCAACACCACCTTGTCGCACACTGCTCAGATGTATCAATCATGCCGTGTGAATAGGAAGTGACGCGCTCATGACGCAATTTGCACTTTATTTTTGGTAAATCCTTGTCGTCAGATGAAT